>JALRMI010000340.1:0-31919 GCA_026120165.1 Leptosphaerulina australis
ATCGTGGTGTTGACTTGCTGGGGTGTGCAAGGTGGGTGTGAAAGTTGGTGGGGTGACCCGGGCGGAGAACCGACCCGAGCGGTAACTTGGCACGGTAAGGCCTACCAACAGCAAAATTAGTATAATAATTAAAATTCATCTATTCAACTCCACGTACGACCATGGGACGTTGAAAACAAGGCTTCCCGTTTGCTCAGCTCTATTTAAGCAACGTACCGGCGCATTAGTAGTTGGGTGGGTGACCACTAGCGAATACCCGCTGTTGTATGTTTTTGATCTTTTTCTTCGTCCTTTTTTAATAAAGATCAGCACCGACCTGGGATGCTTCAAGACCGACGTAGCGCTCATGGACTCTTTCTTCGTTGTACTACCTTTGTTTTGTAAATTGTCTGTCGGTATACCCGCCGGTGAAATGGGAAGGTATTTAGGACGCTGTTAATCGGCTGCCCGTAGATGTCGCGGACGGTTACGCAATGGCACAGAGTGAATGAAGATCGAAGGGTGTATTGAGTGAAGAGAGTGCATTGCATTGTACCACGAATCTCCTACGTAGCAAGGGCTAGCAGCGACGTCGAAGTCCTCTACTAGCTTGCCAGTTGTAGGTTCAGATTCTCGGGTTCGTCCTTCCAATGTTGGACGTGGCCGTATCTTTATGCACCGCAGCGTTATCTCATGCTCAATCCGCGCGATACCCAATCCGGCCAAGAAGTGACACGTCTTATCATACTGTTATCACAACACGATTTGCAGTTGTACCAACATTGTCACTCAGCATACACCTACATACAGACATAACGATCTGCGAGATACCCCATCTAGCCACAAATGACATGCCGCACTGTTGTTACAGTCCAACTCATAGTGTGATACTAACATCCATATTATATATGAAGTACCTCCAAATATGGATTTTATGCATGCTTACATCAGTCACCCTACGCTTTCACTACATCATTGAAATTACAACAAGAGTACGGAAGTACTACGATTGCAATTAGCCATACTGTACGGATGCTGCTGCGATTTAATTCACTACACTGTACTCATGCACCATGTGATGCGTATGGTGTGATTGCACGTTTTGTATTACGGCCTGTTGGACACGCTGCGTCAAAAATCAACCTCAAACGGCACACCGCGCACCACATGAACGCTGTCGGTAGGATATTGATGGGATGGGTCAGGTTATTGTCAGCAGGACTGTCGAGCAGCAGCGGCTCAATGATGCTACTCGACGACTGGGATTGGGACTAGCTGGGACTGGGACTGGGACTGGGACTGAGACTGCGATGTCAAAGATTCTGCCTGTGACGGAGCCGGATGAGGCCTGGAGTCGTAAGAAACGATCCATCGTGGCGAGGGTTGAGGATAGACCGCCGCCGGCTCCATTTTAATGTCTTTTGCTTGCTCAGTTTAGGTCAGTTTAGGCCAGTTTAGCTATGAATTTCTGCAATAACCTGTCCGATAATTGAGTCTAATTTGGTTCTACATTCATATAATATCAACCCTATGACACCCTATGACACCCTATCCGAACTACGATTGCTTCGCGACCATGATTCGATCGATCACCAGTTGCTGTACGCTTACGTTTCGATCGCGACTCATGATAGGTTTCGTTCGCCGTCGAACGAGTCGTAGTGCGTTACGATGGGAGCGCTGGCTGACAAGTTGCAAGAGATCCTTAACGTTTTGATCCAGCTGACGCAGACGATCACCAATTTCATTCGAGAGGCTATCTATCGACTCATTTGTCTTAGAGTTGTTACCTGCATCGTATTGCCGGAAATATGTTGCAGCAAATTCTCCAGCTGTACGAACCTCGTCTTGCAAGATGCGACGGAGCTCGGCACATACTCTTGCGTCATTTGTAAAGTCCTGTATCAATTCATGAATACCTCCCTGCTCTTCCAACTGATTGTGATGCTGTAGAACAAAATGAATGTACTGGGATATGATCAAAATTGACGCAAGACTTGTGTAACATACCCGATCAAAGGAATACTTCTCAACTAAGTCACATAGCTCCAACCATCTTTCTTTGAGGAGCATAAATTGTTGAAAGAAATCAGCTCCATCTTCTGGAATCCATCCGTACGGTAGCATACTGAAATGTGCTATCAATTTCCAGGTGGACCCACTCTTCGACTTGCAGGTGAGATTGTGGTCCACGCTGTTACGCACAAGTGCTGAGAGATATCGAACTGCGTTCGGCCAAGTATAGTGGGGTCATAAAACTTTACACACACCAAAACATCCCCATTTATATCACTCTTTTGACTCGTGATCTTTGAAGTGCATGTATCCAATGGGATAAAGTCCTGATGCTCCAACACACCAGAAAAATTTGCGAAGAGGTTCTGAGCTATTTTGGAATCGGTATGGGGAGAGATAGACAGCAGGTGTCTTGTCATCCCAGATGCTGGCAGCATCTCTATCGATTTTGGTTCCACAAAGCGGATCTCGTTCTCGTTTTTAGTTTCCCTAATAATTCCACTATCTCACTCGACGTTTTCCTCATGTACGCTTCAAACCATTCCTTCCTCGTGATACCCTTTGCTTCTGCACCTTTCTGGAGAAGCAATCCAATACAATCTACATGTTTGCATTGAACTGCGAGGCGCAGAGGGGTTATGCCGTCATGATTTTCGGAGTTAACATTTTTTCCCTTAGCGATGAAGTTTTTCACTAATTCTGTATGATTATACCGAATTGCAATATGTAATGGAGTCCGTTGATAGGAATGGTTTTTTGTTGACACCAGGCACAATGTCAAGAATTATTTGCACTAGTCTAGGTGGTCTTCTTCAATGACCGTGTGCAGGGCCGTAGAGTCCTTAGCAGCAAGGAGCCTGATCACCGCTTCGTGTTTGTTCTCTAAAGCCCGAGGAAGCGGAGTCCGACCACCACGATCCTGGCTACTTGGAACCGTGTATCCAATTTCCAGTAGGTAACTTGCTGCTTCCGTTTGACCATGCTCTGCAGCCCATGACAACGCTGTCCGGTCGAATTAATCTGTACTATCTGGAAGCATCAACACAACTCCTTTAGCACGCCGTTCCGCAACAAGGACAAGAGGTGTTTTCCCTGTTTTTTCTTGGGTATTTAGATCACTGCCATTCACATATAGCAGTTGACAGACTACTTCAGTATGTCCTCGGGCCGCGGCATACGATATTGGTGCCCGGTCATTCTTGTCTTTGATTGTCGGATCGACAAAGTCCCTCTTTAGCAGCAGCTCGATTACCCGGGTACGTCCTTCGCTCGCAGCATACGACAGTGGTGTCCGATCACTCTCGTCTCGGATATTCAGGTTAATACCGTCAGCATCTAGCAGTATCGTGACTAACTCAGTATGTCCTGCACCTGCAGCATGCGATAGCAGTGTCCAGCCATTCTCGTCTTCATTGTTTGGACTGTTACCCTCACGATAGTCACGGTAGAGCTTCAGCAAATGAATCAGAAAATGCATAAGATTAAGAGAATAGCTTCAAGCATTAGTTATAGTATAAATGTGCCTATATGCGATACGTTGACGATTTCAGGTTACCCCTCCCTAGTGCACATGATGTCTAAGGTATTTTGAAAAGCACCCATAGCAGGATATCTCAGCTGTCCTTGGGATTACTTGACGCCAAACTTCCTCCTTGAAAAATCTCAGTTCTAAACGTGGTGTTGATAGCTAATGTGAATGGCTGAAAAGTACCCTGGTCAGCTCATGGCTCGCCTCAGCTGGCCGTACAAATGGTTATGTCCTCATTTTCAGCTCCATACTGAGTAAATGATCTTGGCATGCAGAGCCAAGAGCTACTCCGCGTTGCAGCGTCAGTATCGCTGACGTGTACATGCACAGCATATTTGGCGCTTTGCAATTCTCATTTCGATACTATTGTACCTATCAGAGGTTTTCTCTGTCACATCAGGCGTAAGAGGAATCAACTAATTGGGACTTACCAGGTGAGGTTTCTTCGTTACTGTGTCCAACCAAATGTGCGTATCTATGAAAACATGCCCCAATACATACCCTTGTTTCTCAACAATGCAATGTCGTCAGAAGAAACTCTTGCTAAGGCAGATACTTATGGTCTCGCTAAAAGAGTTTTATATATGGAACTATCGAAAAAAAGGTGTCGTCCGCTCGACCTTGACGCGCCGGCACCAAGATGATTTGGGTACAAAATTCGGCGAACAGCCATCATAGACTATAGTTGACGTTAGGATAATATCAATCAAGCAATCAATCAACCGGCAAGCGGCTTGGCAAAATTCTTGTGATCGTCTCCAACTGATCTCATCCATCAGAGCTTCTTGCACTTTACCCGATGCGATCTAACTGAGAACAATGCTGATACCGATTCCTGAACAGGATGTGTTAATAGGAACGAGGAGAGCAGAATCGTGATGTATTGAGATATAAGCTGCTCGAAATGTATACTATATGCGCTAATGCCTAATCTGGTTTAGTGCATACGTTGTCTGACTGACAGACACAAATGTTGCTAAGTGATTCCCAAGCAAAACTTCATCGTAATGTTTATCCATAACTGGACAGTTTCTTAGTAAGCTGCCACTATTAGATAGACGCCCTTCCATGTTGCTGTGGTTGTCAGTAGGCTTCAGATCGATGTTCTTTCGGTTAAGGGGGTCCCCTGAGTAGGTCCTGAAATCTATAAGCCAGCAGGCCAGGTCCACGTGTTATTCCAGCTCGCTTTCGCGGTGAAGTCGCACCTGTCTGTAACAATCAGCTTATTAGATATTGTCGGCTTGAAACTCACCTTTGAATATGCAGAAAAACATACGTAATACATATTGTACGATTGCTTAATGCGGTCGCGTCATACCGCTGCTCTCAGAATGGTATAGTGCCTTTCGGTCTGTACGTACAAGCTTTTAGTAGTTTAAACTGTGCGTCAGCTGAAGTAAGACATCATAATAATCGCCGGTGGATCACCTGCCTGAAAGTGATGTTAATCTCAGAAGTAGTACTTCAGCTCACTGAACAGTCAAAATGAGGTTTAGGTCAGGTAACAACCGGGCTAAAGCAAAACGTATGACGGTAAGACTGTGATTTTTTAACTACGAATCTTACACCCTCAGCTCTACACTTGTAAGTGTGGCTTTATAGTCTGGACCACGGTCTATGGCACATGAACTGATCGAAGTCTTGCAGTCAGTGCAGTAGGAATCCTAGTGTAACTTCCCAGGCAATACAGCTTTCTTATTAGATACATGGGTCACGCTCTTTATAAAAGGACTACTGCTCCATCTCCATCAGCATTAATCACTCAATCCGATTCTGCTTCATTTTCATCGACCTGTTAACCCTTTCCAGACTCTACACAATGAAGACCGCCCCAATCTTCATTGCACTCTCTACTAGCCTAGCATCCTTTGCTTTGGCAGACAGCTGTCCTGGACCGAACAAAATCTGCGGCTGGCAGCTCATTGAACAGGGTAAGATTTTTCTCACTTCAAGACCCTCCTGTTAGCTATAATAGCCGTACTTACTCTTGTGCAGGCGACAAAGAGAGCACGTTATACGGTATCCTGGCCCAACAAAAATGGCCCCAAGATGCCAACCATCTCTACAATACTGTTTGGTGCAGGACACAATTTAAAAACACTCCCTCGCCGGTTTTGCAAGCAATACAATGGTGTGGAGGACCGAGAACCTGTGGTGCTCCGGCTGGACCGACGGATCAAACCGCTGCATGTGGCCAATTTTAATGGTTCGCTGATATGATCTGAGAGGGGCAATTTTTCTATGTTCGATTTATTAGCGGTGCTGCTGGTTGTTCAGAAGCTCGACATGTAGATAGGGATCCATGCTCGTTTGAAGCGTGGCTACCCGTTCTTGTGAAACAGGAACAGCACCGCTCTTTAACGTACTTCACAAGCGGGTTAGTCAAACAAGCGAACTAGTCAAGCATTTCTTGGTACCATGAACACCGCCACCATATTCTTGCATTATGACAATACTATCATGTTTTTTCTGACAACTATATTGCGAAAGACCTCTTACGTGTTAAGCAAGTCTTTATTTTGTGCCCGGTTGACATATACAGTGTCCGTGCACGCCAACACCATAACATACGAATTTCCTCAACACAGTAACTCAACAACATCATGAATCTAGAAGCCGCGCTTGAAGCATGTGACGCAGCAGATGCAGCTGGTGAACTTTGCTACTCAAAAATTGCGGATCAAAGCACGGTGTCGCGATCTACCTTGTCGCGGCGGCACCGACGCGTGTGCGCGTCGCGTGAAGAAGAATACTCCTCGCAGCGAAAGATAAGCCCACAACAAGAGTACGAGCTCTGCAAATACATAGAAGGCCTTTATAATCAGGGGCTACCACCTATAAGGCAAATGGTACAAAACCTTGCTTCTGTGGGTAGGCACTTGTACGATCGTACGGGGTGATCCTCAATGTATTCACATGGTATGTAATAAGTGTTGATGATGATATCTTCCCCGCATCGCGGACTGCGGAGAAGTAAGTCCCTCCACGCTAAGTCAGCCTAATGCTGATCCAGACGACTAGCTGAAGTACATGTGCTATCTATCGCTATTCCAACAAAGCCATACCATTACAAAAAAATCCTTGTTTCTCGTGGCTACCTATTTATGCACAGCGTGTAGCACTTGCTCGATCCGCGCGATGCCTAACTTAGCCACGGAGTGACATGCCATGTCATACTGTAATCATAGGTGATACCAACAAAAATACTAGTATTGTGAAATGTTATTCTGAGAGACTCTCGGTTGACGATGTATCCTCGTAATTAACGTCATGGTCCTCGCGTTTCGCTGCTCTCTCCTCTTGCCTAGCATACTTCGCTTCATCGCTTGACTGGATTTCATCAGGGGGGGTTTTTGACCGTTTCCGCTTCTGGGTGTTACGAGCCAAGAGATCCTTGTGCAGTGCTGGCCGTACTTTGTTCTCTGCCACGTCAAGATATTGGCAGAGCTGTACCCCAGATATGTAAATTTCTGCATCCTCGTCTCCCATTTTCTCCTGTGCAAGCCCTTTACTGGTGAAATCACTCAGGCAGAGCCGTAGGCCAGGGTGCTCGACAGGGGTTCCTTCATCGGTACGGAAAGCCTAATAGGAACGTCAGAACATCGTAAGCAGGTCATAGTTACAATCATTGAACCTGCCTCATTTGTGACCACTTCCACAGCTCGTAGCACAAATCCGTCAACAGTATCAAACACTCGGGGCCGCCATATCGATAACGTTGCTTTGCGCGTTTCCTTGCCATATGCAATATCCAAGCCGACAACGACCCGTATGTTGGCATCCGAATCTAAAATATAGTTCTCTGCCAACCGGCCTAATTGCGTCTTCTTCTGCGAATATGCAACTTCAATGATAACGCCTGGGTATTGTGCATCATCATGCCAAAATGACGCGTCTGGCTCATACTTCGATTTTGATGATGTGTTGGAAGCGAACTGTATTTCAGTCGATCGGGCTGGTCTTACGTTCTGCGCAAATCGAGCCTTCCTGTCCGATCCGTTACGTATTGCTTTCAGCTGGCTCCGGATCTCATCCTCCACTCCTTCGATGAAGAGTTCGTGTACCCCAGTAGGCATACGAACGGTTAGTCTGCAATTGTCTCCGTCGTAATCGTACCTACCGACGTTCTCTGTTAGCTATTATCTTCGCAGTCTCTAACCTCTACTAACCGTATCTTGTCCCTTACGTATCCCGAAAGAACTTCGTCTTGCTGCAGCGCATTCTCTATCAAGTCATATTCTCCTTGTATAAGCTTAAATTCTTTCAACGTGCCTTGCTTAGTATTCCTCCCCGCTTGGATTTGTCTGAACAGCGCGATAACGCGAGGCGCCTTCGCAAATAGCTTCTTGTCGGTCAGCGGAGGCGTTAGAGGCTGATCGGTAAAGCTTGGAGGTGGTGTAGCGTGTGGATCTTTCGTTGTGTTTATTTGCGATTCTGACATATCTGTATGTTTGGGTGCATCGTGAAGTTGTGCTGCAGTCGCGGCCCTAGCGCAAACTGACAGATAGTACAAGTTAGGTGCTTTTGTTGACTCAGCAACAGTGCCACAGCTAAAGAGCCAATAACACAACTCTAGCTGAGGTAGTGAGCCACATCAGACTTTCCTAACTAGTCATAGTAAACAAAGCATGAGAGCAAGCACGATCATTACGTATACGAGTCTTAGAATAGGACAGTCCTTGCTGTCCATTACCAAATTTGTGCCAAGTTTCTCCAAGGTTCGCAAGGCTATAGGCGTTTTCGAAAGATCAGCCCGACCCCGTGACTTAGCTTTGTCTAGTGCCGAGATGACGTTGTATCTAGTTCGTTAGCGATTTTCAGCACAAACAGCATCCTACTACATTATGCATCTGTAAAGAAGCTCAGATAGATCAAATCCACGTCTAGCGATCGTTTTCTGGTATTGTGTTTTTCAACGTCCCTTTACACAGTTTGACGCATACAACTGACCCCACGCCTCTAAGTTACGTCGCTTTTTGCGCGTACACTTAGGATCAACACCAGTCTGGGAATGTATTTGAGTATCGTTGACTCCTACTTCAACGCGATCAAGGACTGCTTGCAGTGTCGTAGGAACCAGTTTGCGCCCGTTCTGGTCAACAGGGCGAGTCATCGCGACAGCGGCAGGACCGAAAATATTAAATTAAATAGTCTGGAATTTTAAGTGCTACCGAGCGCTATATAAGCGTGCTGACACTGTAGAGACTACATTACTTTTTTAAGGGCAAACAGAGCTGCTAGGGACCGAAAATATTGCAATAGACAATTACAAATATCCTGAAAGCTTCAAGAGACGCTGTGTTGCTGTACTTTGCTCTTATGTCTGAGAAATCTCGATTTGCTATACTCGATATGTCCGTGCGGCATGTCACGGGGTCGGGCTGATCTTTCGAAAACACCCCATAAAGGCCTGTTCGGTTGCTCTGTTTTAGGGTTTCGCGCACAGACACTGTAAGGGATTACAGTTGCGTAGGTTTTCATCCCAGGCCAGAATTTGATTCACCGATGCACAGAAAATGAACTTTGTCTCAGGGGTACACATAATCGATCAAGGCCGCTGTCAGGATGTGTTTGTTGGGTCCCCCACATATGTGCGGCGTTATTGCTGTGCCGCAATCGAGCGTCCAAAGTATAATCAGTATGATGCGTCTTGCCGCCATCAAATACCCGTTTACGGATAATTCACTATCTCATGAATCAGACGCTTTGCAAATTGGGACTAGTGAAGCTAGCACCAAACGCTAAACATCTGCACCAATCAGAAATGATTATATAAGCAGATGGAAAGCTTTTGCAAAGCGTCTGAGAAAAAATGGGAAAAACCTTGGTGATGCTAGCAAAGTTTTGCGATTTACGCGATTTTTGAAGCCATATATCTCAACGCCGCATGAGGCTATTACTATGGTGTCAAATTCAATTTAGAGTGCAAGTAAATCTGTGTATAAGCGTATGTGAGTTTATATAATAACTCTGCTTAATAAGTACGAAGTGTATCGTTGAAATACGTGACATTTCGACCTGTCGCAGACCGTACGCTCTATGATGACGGCCCCCAACGTCCTACCTACGATCTAAGCACAACAAGGTAACTAGTGAATTTTTCCATACCTTCGAGAGTGCACTGTAGTAGGATTGGTTCGTCTAGAACGAGTGGTTAGGTCTACGCAGTATTAAAGAGCGTCCCTGGAAACCACTGCAAACTCCTGCAAAGTATCCCCGACTCCGAGAAGTAGTTGCAACTACTGGAAAACACTCGCAACTCCTGGAAAGTACCGACAACGAAGATTCCCATTCTAAGTCCGATAACAAGCCAAAGGCACGTAAAGGTGTCGATAAACGTTCAAAACGTTCAAGATGTATAAGGAATCGGAAAGAGACAGCATCTATGGCTGTTGCGGACGCCAATGAAAACCTAGAGGGTTGTATTGCCCAAATTCCTAACATGACCCTTCCGGACTTGCCTGCTGTTATTGATGAAGCACGCAAACGGTGCAACTGCAAATACCAATAGAAAATCGTGTACGCATGTCTGCAACGGATACTGGCACATGGTTTCGAGGCGAGTACGGCTCGGGCGCCAAGAACAAAACAGGTCCGTACTTTGCGACGACTTATATTTGGTCGGAGCGATGTGCTTCTGATTGCTCGAACGGGCTTTGGAAAGAGCATAATATTCCACGCCTACAGTATCCTTACAGGGAAAATTACGCTGCAGTTAGTCCCACTGAGTAAACTAGGTGACGAGCAGTTGGACGACATTCGTCGGCTGGATGGGGCAAGGCCTTGTCTAATCGACTCGAAGAACAAGGCGGCGGAGAAGAAACTTCTTACCAGGGTTGGTGATGGCCAATACACTCATGTTCTGCTAGGACCTGAGCAGGCATCCAGTCGGTCGTTCCGTAAAGCTTTAAAGAATCCAGAGCTACAGGCACGTATTTGACTTGTTGCTATTGACGAGTGCCATCTAGTGTTGCAATGGGAGAAGTTCCGGCCAGCATTTACACTCCTGGGCGAATTGCGCATCATACTCCGCGCTGACATTGTCTGGTTTGGGTATTCAGCCACGCTGGATAGCGAGGCAGAGACGCGAGTTATTGATACGGCCGGTTTTCGCTCAGTGGGCAATGGCATGTATCAGATTGAGGTCATCCGAACGTCTGTCGATAGGCCAGATGTTTCTCTTTCTGTCATACCCATGCCGCGTAAAAAACTTAACTCGTTGGATATCTTGTATTTCTTGCTGACGGACGCAGTTCATGGAGAACGCGCAACACCCCAGCAGGTGCCTAAGACGATCGTTTTCATAGACGGTCGACATTCGGTCCACGCTGCTGCAACATGGGCAAGAAATATGCTTCTTGTCATGTCTAAGAGCCTGGATCCTACTCAACGATATACAACGAGCGATACCGCTCGCGACCTTAATATCTTTGAGGTTGTTAATGTCTACAACGCCGGCGTGTCGCAGTTCGATCGGGACGCAACGTATAAGGAGTTCGCGAAGCCATCATCAGTGTGCCGGATTATCTTTGCAACAACCTCACTCGGTATGGGGGGTAAACATACCAGATGTAGGGCGTGTTGTTACCTGGAAAATACCCATTACAAAGAGCCTGGCTGACCTGTGGCAGCGCCTCGGTCGCGGAGGTAGGGGCCCCGGGCGTGCAAGTTCAGGTTACGTCTTCCTGCCTTATTGGATGTTTGACAACCAGGGATGTTATAAAAATGGTTCTAAACCATCACCATTCACCCCAGGCCGCGGAATTGCTATTGCAAAGTCAACCCGGACTCGAAACCAGCTGCCAAGTAGCCGAACCAAAGCGCGGAGTCGCCTGTCGCAGTGTACAACGCCTGGGGACCTGAGCGATGCTGACGGAGAGACGCAGCACTTCAGTTTACCAGATTCGGTCGCAGATGTAAATCCTACTGATAAGGGAAGTACCCGACAATGGACGAAAGCAGATATGATGCGTCGCGACGGTACGCCGCCAGATTGGATGCGGATGGTGAATGGTGTTTGCCATCGTCAGGGCTTTCTGTTACGCCTGGGCGAGCATAAGCTTCATCCATCTGAACGACAGGCGGTTGACAAAGCACGATGTTGTTCTAAGTGCAACCCAAGTCTTCTACCGTCTTTGCCTTCGCCATCTAATCACCCCCAACCATCTTCTCCACCCCGGTCAGGTACTCTTGCAGCTTTTATGGTTGCGTCGATCAATCAGTGGGCGGCTGAGCGGGCGCTATTACTGTTTGGTGGGCAGCACATGCGCTTCTCCCTACCACCAGGCGCATATTTGGAACAGACATGTCGATGGGAGTTAGGAGTGTTCTGCGCCGGTATCGCTCAGGATGAACCTTTGTCAATGCTTCTGGCCGACGATACAAATTCTCAAAATCGTTGTTTTGACGTACTTTGCAGCGGCGTCCCGTCGCTGTCCCATTGGGAGCTTCGTAACACTGAGTCAGGCCATCTGTTGGAAATGCTGCCCGCAATTCTCAATCGGGGAAAGCTGCAATACAAGGAGTACCGGGATGAAAAGAAAGCTTTTCGTGCATAGGAGAAGGCCAGTCTGCCCATAACAAAACAGCAGCCAGATGGAATCCGAGATATCGATCGAAATACTGATCTTACGGCTGCCAATCGGCAGCGTGATGTCGAGCTGGCAGACCGAGTGGCTGCATTTGAAGCCATCAGCGAGAAGCCTCCACTTCTTGTCGAATCGCCGATGGGGTTATCTGTATCGACATCCCTAGCAACATCTACGGCGCGAGAATTCGTAGACGCGATTATTACCTCACCAAACACCGTTGTACCAATACCAGCTAGTACACGCAACAGTATTCGACAATACGCGGAACAATTAATAAATATCCGCAGGCAGTTCGTGCTGTCGCCTACCCGCTCCACACGCCCATTGTCTAGGATTGAAGATACTGTTCGAGTTGTTGCCGATGTTCGAGAGCGGCATGATGTTCGCGGCCTGGTTACACCATCGATGAAGCGTCATGCTATTACTCGAACTCCACCTAGCAGAGAACAATCCAATAGTGCAAGTACTCCATCGGCCCGTTCTCTAAGGTCAGCAGGTGCAACTCCAAAGACAGTAAAAACACGCATGTTTGCGGGGTACTCATCTAGAAGACGTCAGCGAACACTGTCACAAAAGGCGGAGGAAAGCCGCGCCTTTAATCGAGCGGACAGTAGGGCTTTTCAGTAATGCTCAAGAGTCAGACCACCGCTAGCGACAAAACTCTCGAGGGAATCATTGAGATCGTAGGTATCAGTATTGGCGAATTGAGATCCAACTCCTGAAAATAGACGGGGTTGGTTTTTCTCCTGTGATATGAAATTCACACTGTAAACTGGTTCATGTCAATCTTTTGACCTACCAGCAATGACTCTAATATCGTAAGTAAAACTGTGTAGTGTTAGCCTATACCCTATAAACTCTTACAATCTGCTAAAGTGTCCTGCAGGTTACTATAATGCCCCGCAGTCTCCTGCCCAATCCTGCAACATCCCAAACCAGCAAGGCCGCTTAATGCAGCTAGATTAGGCAACGGCCGGTTCACTGTTTGGATCGAAGGCTGGATCAGTAACGGCGTCGTACCCATCATCGAGTGAAAGTGCATAATCGTGAATGTTAAAGAAGCCGTCATCTTGATCTTGTTCGGCTTCTAGGTGAGAACCTTCATCACCGTTAAATTGGCGTACGTGCTGGTCGTTAAATTGCTTCACCCTTTCCTCAAGAACGTCCATACCAATTTGGAAGATATCGCAAGAGTCGAACATATGCAGACTCTGGAGCTGCTCGTTATCTCTGGGCTCCTTATTGTTGTTTACGAGCAATGTCCAAGCAAGAAGAAACATGTCAGGGATAGCGGTAGCAGACGTATGGGCGTGCGACATAGCCTCACCAAAAATGCCTTCGAGCTTTTCACGTAGTATATGGATAGCAGAGCTGCATAGAGCGGCTCTCTGGAATATAATGTCGATATCGTGTGTTGAGTTTTTGTAGTTCCTGAAGTCGAGCTTACAGCTGCAATTGAGATGCTCAAGCGCGAGGTCAATAGGCTTAAACGTCGACTCCCGGCCTAACCAATTTACGAGACCAGATGCAAGTATTGCCTTCTGTAACACTGTGGAGTTTGCGGCCGATAAGTTCCACCGATAATATAACATCTCACGTCCATAGTTGTGCTGCGCTGCACCGAAGAAGACGACGATAAGTGGGTCGACCATACGGCGGAGTATGCCAATGTCACCATACTTCACTGCGTAGCGGATAGTAAGGAATAACTCAGACTCTTGCAGAAATCGACACATAGTACGGAAGTCCACGTCTGGTGCTGAACTGGACCAAGCGGCGTACGTGAAAGCAGTTGTGCGGACATCCTCCACCAGTTGTAGAAATTGAGTAGCAGAAAGTTGACCAATGGCATCCGTGATATCTTCTAGCCGGCCTACTTTATCTTTGCCTACTTCGAGCAAGCCCCGGCGCCGCATAGCCGCATAGAATAAAGCGGCTACACGTGCAGTAAAGCCCTGTGCAACAATCGGTTCTAGGAGGTGATATTTGGCGTTATCTCGACTTATCTGGGATCGCCCCCATCGGGTTGTGTCACCAGAAACACTGTGTATGTCTTCTGTTTTAGAAGTGGGGGGGGGGGGGGGGGCCAGTGAGTGCGGACAATCGTGTTTAGGAGATTCATCTGCACAAGAAACCACGCAGGGACAGCATGGATCCATCGTCGTCGGTCGTATGTAAGACTCGCGAGTTCTTGCTCCCGCTGTACGGCCCGGATACGATGCGCGGTAAGTTGGTCGCCGTGTACCAACAGGAGTCGCTCACTAAAGTCGTCAGCCTGTCCTGGTGTATCAGATGCATGCAAGCCAAGCTGATCCAGGAATATATTGTCGTGAACCCGGTACGTTCCTTCAATAGTACCCTCGTCAGCGAGTATACCAGTGAATTGATAGTACTGGGTTTTAATGGCTGGCAACCGTTCCACTACAGGAAAAGAAGGATACTGGCCCATGCTATTCCCTCTGAAAACCACAGCAACTGCATTGCTATGTATCCGCTTAATAGCATCCGCAATTAAGCTAGTCGAAATCTGCACGCCAATACCGTCAGCACCAGTTACACCAGGACTCAACACAATGTCCTTCAAGCGCAACGGGTGCTTTGGGTCATGCATAGATTGTGTAAGACCAGTAGGCGGAAGGTCCTGGCATATAACAAGTGTTGCATTTGTCATTGCCCGGTATACAGCCGCATGGCTAGCCTCCTCATGACGCCTCCGGTCCATAAAGTTGATGTTATCGTAAACAACGATAGACTGCCGATCTCCTGCACGCGACTTGAGCTGACGCTACTACTTAAGTCAGTACGAAATTTATTAGGGCTTTGCAGGATAATGGAATACTTCTCAGGAGTTTGAAATAGCAGTCTAACGAGAGGAATCTGTACGTACCTTCGCGTGATCACTAAGCTTATTCATAAGCTCATCGCATGTACATAAGAATGGCACAACCCCAGACCCCCCAGTGTTTCTATAACGCGCCGCTGTACGCCAGAGCCGAGGAGATACAGGTCTAAGCAGGACGCAAGGGTGTTGGACGTCTTTCGTGCGCGAGAGAAGCACACCATGCTTGTGACTGTAAATACGCGCCGATCAATCGCACCCTTCTTGTCTGATCCACCGTAATCTGAGCGGTTTGCACGAGTGTTACTCAAGACGCCACGAATGATCTTATACCACACAGGTGCCTCCGCTTGTATTATGCGCACAGCATTGGCGTAGTCCAGGCGCTCAATATCCATGGAAACATCGAACTTATTGAAAGGTGGAATGGTGGTAAGTTTAGTCAGCTCTGGGATGCATAGATCGAGGGTAGCTTGCTCCTGGCACACACCCGCGGTAGAGAGGGTACGCATAGCATCCATCAAGGCAAGCCTCCGCCGAGTCTGCTTATGATATATTCTGTGATCAAGACGAATATCTTGATCGCCATCAAACCCAGCCCAAGCTAGTATAAATTCCTCAGAAGTCCAACCTGATTGTCGAAGATAGTTAACAAACATATTTAACTTCTGCTGTCGCGACCGATAGCGCCGCTTTGGAAGGGGTATGCGCTCGGTGTTATCGCTAGAGTCGAAGTCATCGTCGTCCTCAGACATAGGATCATGACTGTTGTCATCCTCAATATGCGGCGACGGAATTGATGGGTTGACTGGACTTGATACTGGCAAGACAAGAGTAGATGGGTGGCTCGTCAACGGGCTGGTAGGCGCTGACAACTAGTCAATCGCGATCGCATCTGCCAGCAACTGCGGACCTGGTGGGGTAGTCATGTCAAACAGAATCGGTTGTTTATTACCCAAGCTCTTATTTGCGGGTAGTTTAAAGTTATAACACAAGCGTTGTGTATGTGAAGTACTGGGTTGAAAGTGAGCTTGTTTGCCTGCGGCGGGGAAACTGAGCTGCTAACAACCTTGTCCCATTTTTACTCAGACGCCCTGGCTGAAATTGCCGTTGCTGGCCCCTGATTGGCCAGGAGTTTATTAAATGACTAAGTGTTTACACTAGGCCTAATCGGGTAGCCTACAAGGGTGCTAATTCCAGCCATAGTGTCTGATTCATGAGATAAATTCACAGCTGGATTGCGAATTCCTGTTTTCAGTGTAGTCAGGTTTCTGCCTGCCGTTTACAGGCAATTTAGGAGAAAATCTGCCAGTCGCACGGGAGACAGTAAGGCTTCCCGTTCGCTCAGCCCTATTTAAGCAACGTACCGGCGGATTAGTAGTTAGGTGGGTGACCACTAGCGAATACCCGCTGTTGTATGTTTTTGAACTTTTTCTTCGCCCTTCTTTTTGAAGATCTGCTCCGACCTGAGATGCTCTAAGGCTGACGTAGCGCTCACGGACTCTTTCTTCGTTGTACTGCTTTTTTTTTGTAAATTGTCAATCAGCCTACACCTACACACAGACAAAACGATCTGCGAGATATCCAATTTAGCCACAAATGACATGCCGCATTGTTATTACAGTCCAACTCATAGTGTGATACTAACATCCATATTATATATGAAGTACCTCCAAATATGGATTTTATGCATGCTTACATCAGTCACCCTACGCTTTCACTACATCATTGAAATTACAACAAGAGTACGGAAGTACTACGATTGCAATTAGCCATACTGTACGGATGCTGCTGCGATTTAATTCACTACACTGTACTCATGCACCATGTGATGCGTATGGTGTGATTGCACGTTTTGTATTACGGCCTGTTGGACGTGCTGCATCGAAAAGCAACCTCAAACGGCACACCGCGCACCACATGAACGCTGTCGGTAGGATATTGATGGGATGGGGTCAGGTTATTGTCAGCAGGTCTGTTGAGTAGCAGCGGCTCAATAGTACTACTCGACGACTGGGATTGGGACTGAGACTGCGATGACGAAGATTTTGCCTGCGACGGTGCCAGATGAGGCCTGGAGTCGTAAGAAACGATCCATCATGGCGAGGGTTGAGGATAGGCCGCCGCCGGCTTCATTTTTATGTCTTTGGCTTGCTTAGTTTAGGCTAGTTTAGCTATGAATTTCTGCAATAACCTGACCGAGGATTGAATCTCATTTGGTTCTACACTCATATAATATCAACCCTATGACACCCTATCCTTCCCTAAACCAAACGAACCATCCGAACTACGATTGCTTCGCGATCCTGATTCGATCGATCACCAGCTGCTGCACGCTTACGTTTTGATCGCGACTTATGATAAGTTTCGTTCGCCGTTGAACGAAGCGTACCATCGAACGAACGAGTCGTAGTGCGTTACGATGGAAGCGCTGTTCAATCCTAACGTACACTTCTTTCCTAAACTACACAATTGGTTATAGCAGAGCAAGCTTTCAAGAGAGCATTACAACAGTATTCAAAATTTGCTACGAATCAGTTTGGGTGTCCACCTCCCCAGCTCTCGGAGTCAGACATTACATCTCCAAGCGACCACTGAGATAGTGCCCCATTTTATCGACTGTTGCTGGGGCGGCTGCATGGCCTACACCGGAGCACATGCTGAAAAGTGAGCATGCGATCATTTTGGGGTGCCCCGGTTTATGGGGAATTCAATGTTAACCCGTATCAACAGTTTCTCTACATAATGTTAGCGAAACGACTCGAGATAGGGTTTTCAGACCGCGATCGATCCCGCTTGCTCAAGGTATACCGAACAGAGCTGCTTAAGTCCTATGCCGAGTGCCAATACCGAGATATCCGGGATGGCAGACTCTTCTATGAGTACCACAGAAAAAAACTTGGGTTATCCAAGAATCCAACCGATGTTGGGTTACAGTTATCGCTTGACGGTGTCCAGATGGTCCGAAAAAAAACGCACAATGTAACATCCGCCATCCTTCCCAATCTCAATCTCCCTCCTGAAGAACGCGTCTAGATCCAGAATATCTTCACTAGCACCCTTATTCCAGGTCCGGCCGAGCCTAAGGATCTTGATAGCTTCTTGTATTCACTGATACAGGAAATGCGTACACTTGAAGATAGAATAGATGGAGTAATGGACGGCGAATTTGGTGTGGGGACAGCTGGAAATGTCTTTAAGCATCGGGCGTGGATTACCACGGTCACTGGTGATGGTCCAGATGCAGCAAAGGCAATGAGGTTTAAGAGACTTGGTGCTGCATTGTCCCCATGTAGAATGTGCTATATCAAGGGCAGAAGAATGTCTGGCAGCAGCATCCATTACGTTCCCTGTGATGGGAAATACTATGGATTCGACATGCTGACAGAGGCTTGTACTGATATCAATCTCACTGTTCAGGCCAACGACGAAGCAACGTACACACAATGGGGGATCACTCGACAGAGTGTACTGACTGATCTTCGACCTACTCCTTTCCCACGGAGTTTCACTATCAATATCATGCATTGCGTCCTTCAGAACATTGTGCCTTCTCTCTTTCAACTATGGGGAGGGAAGGCTGATGGTATTGATGAGGACATGACTCCTGAGGATCGATTGTCAACCCAAACCCTCGAGCGCACTGGAGCAGAATTGCTCATGTTTATTGCTGCGTAGCAGCTAGCCATGGTTGTACTTGGACTTCGGTAACTGTCGGTACAAGCATGTGTTACATCCACTCTCGTCTGCACAAGTATGGTAGCCCCTTTGGTCCCGGCGACACAGCAGTAACACTAGTATACAGGTCAAAGATACATTCCAATAGAGATACAAAGACATGCGGGTAATGGAGGCGAGGATGAAGAACAAGACATGTGTTAGGCGCTAAACAAGGCATTTATTTGATACTTAGAGTTTTCTGCAACGACACAAGATACGATACTTCTGAGCTCGAGAAATTCATAATGTTCAACCAAAGTTATCAGGGCGGTGGGCTAAAGCGGTGGAACAAGTCAGGAAGACCTCACGACATTATCGCTACTAGCAGCCTGCGAATATCAATTTCATGCGTTATTGGTTTCACTCAAAAACTAATTCGGAATGATACAGACATGAGTTTCTCAGTCTCCTTAGTCGGTAAATGCGCGCTTATGCAGGGACCAGTCACCTGTTAGCTGAGCCTGTCACGAGCCCCAAATCACCAGCACCATCTTTACGAGTACGGTTTTGTATTACCACCATCGTCATACCTTAACGTCGTGCCGACGTATCGGATGTATGAGATACCAAAGATAGATTGTGGGGATTGAGATGTGGGCCAGATAAAATTGTCCGAGTGCGCCCGGATAGGCTTGCCTATAACATGGCTATTGACGTAGCGGCGGGAGATCTCCAAGATAGTAGACGTTTACTATTCTGGGGTACGATAGCGCACAGCTGGAGACTCAGCTGAAGTCATCATCGTGTTCTAAATACGAGGAAGACATAGACCATTGTCCAGCTTCATAGCAACCTCCGATTGTATAAAGCTCATACTTTGATCGTTAATCTGCTCACCATCCATTCACTCTCATTCCTGATCAAACAGATATCCAAGCCAATAGCTATCTTAGCTCCCAGCAATCATGAAGTTGACAGTTCTCCTCTCCTCTATTGCAATCCTCCTTCCTCTGGCATTCGCTGAAGACCTCCAATGGTGTGGCACAGCGCAATTCTACCCTTCTAAGTATACATGTTTCGGCACGCTCCTCTGCCCCAAGACTTCTTGGGGTGAAGCATATATCGCCTGCGGAAGCGCGTGCTATGATGCGGGAACTTACTACTGCGATGCGAATACACAGCTGCAGCTCATTACCCCGGATAGTGCTGTGCAGTACTGTGGTAGCGCCCCGTATCGACCAGGCGAGGTACGTTTTCATTCTGATTAGATCGACTTCTCCGCCAAATTTCAGGGCCAGTTCCTTGGTCAGATGAAGCGAAAGAAGATCCTCAAAATGAGAAATTAAAAGACGCGAATATCTGTGTGCTGATATACCGCAGTATGCGTGCTATGGTGGCAGTTTTCTTTGTCCCATTATAAATGGCGAAGCAACGCTAGCTTGCGGCGGCACAGCGTGCTACAGCCCACGCGAGTACTCGTGTACGAACGGAAAGCTGGGGAAGCCGGCTGAAGTACCTCCGCCCACGTGTGGTGGCCTTTACGGTTCGTAACATCGCTAAGCCACCGAATAGGTGGTGAAGATTGGCGAAATCCTTAACTCGACAGGCCTGTACTAACATGCTAACAGCTGACTGCGGCGACAACGGCGATCTACCTTGCTGCTCGGATAAGTATTTCTGTGCCGCGACGAAATGTAGGCCATTCAATCCACCAAAAATGGTGAAGAAGAGCATCGCTGGGGGTTTGTAGCTTTTACTTAGGCGGAAGTGGGGGCAGCAGCTTTAAGTCAGTTTAGTCAAGTTGGGTGTTGTCGTTGAATCCGTCCTTGTCTTGTTGATGACTGTTTTGTTCATTGCCTCTAGTTTAGCAATACGTAGAAATGTATCTGTCAGAACTTTGACTGTAACTGGAAACATTCATGAAGCGGTATTGTTGGGAAGCCGATCAAGTTTGGCTTCTGCAGGTGTGCTGTTTTCGTTCATGTCCAAGTAATCAATGTGAATGCAACGGTATAACAAAGTCCTCGCTTGTTCCTTTGCTCGGAGAAGCAACGATGATCAAAGGCCACCACCACTGGTCTAGAATATGCTGTTTTCTTTCAGCTTGGTGGTGCTGGATTTGCGCTGCCTGCATTATGGCCAGCATCGCTAGGGGTGGGAGACAACCTGACCTCCATATCTCTAATCCCCCCAATATCTCCATGGTCGCAAGCAATTTCTCTCCTCCTCTCCAGTCTGACCAAGCTTTCAACCAGACGCTCAAGAAGCCATTCACTTTCGCTGACACCTGCGACCATCGGACTGTGCTCGCCAAGCCAGTCCCAATTCACCAGTCCCTCCTCTTCTTCAGTTTCGCTTAGAATGTTGGTACCCAAAACTCTGTTAAGTCGCCTAGGTGTTGTGTATCTAATCAAGCGCGTAAATTCTACCCATTCCTCATATGAGTAGCACTTCGGTGTGTTAAGACGTAGGTCAAGGGATACTTTCCTGATGCTAAGGGCGATGCGGCGAGATAGCGATGCCTGGGTGGGTGCTTTCTTGATATCTATTTCCGCTTCTGCAGCTAGAGCTTGGATACTGGGTGCTATAGCTTGTTGCGCATCGGAGGCTGCTTCCACGTCGTCGTCATCATTAATGTTTGCGCCTCCGGCGTCTGGGTCCGCTGTTACGAAGCCTTCCCTGATGCGGCCCTTCGCTTTGTGATTCTCGATGCGCTGTTGTAACCAGGGATTTTTATTGACCAAAGGTTGCCATATGCCCCGTTTGGGTAGTACCGTGAAGTCGGCAATCACATTGCTCCATTTCTTGAATTTTGCAACCACCGTATCGCTCAGGTTGGAGACGAGAACGGTCATTGTAGGCACTGAAATTAGACTCCAGATAACGAAGAAACAGCGGCCTGGGTTAGACTTGGGTGAAAGATCTCCATATCCGATTGTTAGCAGCGAAATGTAACTGAAGAGTATCAGCATCCTTTTCTTGAGTAGAATTATCTTCCCGCCCCCAGATGACATGATATCTACATACCAAAAATACAAGGCTTGAAAGTAGGTCATGCCTTGGGTGTCTTGCTCTGTCTGCCAGAAGACAAATGCTCCTATGCACCAGAGGATCAGAAATGTAGTGATAGACCAGATCAGAGAAATCCACCTCTTGAATCTTTTGCTATCCGCCTGGATCTTACGCATTGCATCGAACCGATCCTTTTCCTCCTTTAACAGTAGCAAGCGAGGTTTCCTGTTTACCACCAAAGGTACTGTAAAATTGAGCGGGAGCGATGGGACACGCCTTTTGCTGCTCATAATAGTACGATATGGTCTTGGTTCAGAGGGACCGCTAATTTCCAATCTGTCAAGTGTGCCTCTGTGTGTGAGTCGGCTTTCGCGGCGCTCATATTCTTGAGAATTGGTGACTGTCAGCTGCAGTGCCTGCTCGCGCCTGCGTCTGACGTCTTTCTGAACAATATGGTCTTCACCCAACTCTCGTGCTGCGCGGTATAGAGATGAAACTATAAGTCCTAGCGTAATGATACCGCCTACTGAGTATGGAAAGAGAAGGCCTCTGCCTAAGTTGGTGGTAGCGACAAGATCTCCAAAGCCTTACAACATCAGCATTATTATTGTTCAATCACAATCGCAAACGCACTCACCAACAGTCAGGATCGTCACGTAACAACTGGAAGACAGTCAGATAGGTATCTGTGAAGAAACAAAAAACCTTACAAGTATAGGGAGTTCGTAAAAGTCCACTGATGTTCTCCAGCATCTGTCTGAATTCTTGAGTACATAGCTGCCCCTCCCGCAATCCATATGAAGAAGAACATGGTTTGCAGGATCAGAGTGCGCTGACTGTCGCTCAGAGCGAAGTGATCAGGATAATGGCCAAGGTAATAACCGAGCATATTTACCATCAATAGCACGGAGCAGATAAAATACAACACAGCAGCAGCGACAGCATACCAGTATCCCTGGGTGTAACCCTCGTATGGTCTCGCAGGTGGGGTGTAGACCTCCATGCATGCCGTAATCGCCGCCAGGAGCCCGGAACTGATGTACCAAAATGCGATCGTTGCGGGAAGTGCAATAGTATAACGGATCTTTTGTGTGAAGTTGAAGAGCAAAAAGATATTCCCAAGGAAGCCGCAAATGAGTGACACAACATTGAGCCAGTAGCACCACCTTGGATCCGCATAGGGCACACCATAGAGGTCTGTAACGAACACACCGTTTAAATAGTTGTCTTGTCGCCAACTAGTGACCAAGGCAGCGATGGAAGAGACGTTTGCTAAAGGGCCGAGTGTTGCAGCGAGGAGAGGAATACCTGTAGAGGCGAACCACCAGCTGGTGTCTGAGCCACCAGTCCACTTGCGCCAGATATTCCAATGGTCGGGTCTCGGATCGCCATTTCGGGTCTTATAAGTAACCTCTCGGGATGGTTCTTGAATTTGCAATGCTTGCCGTTGCTGTGGCGTCGCGGGGTTGCTTTTAAGGGGAGTATGAGGCTTCTCCGCCTCGACGCCCTCTTCGGCCAATGTCGCAGTCATAACAGACGCTCGTGTCTTACTTAGAACATGGCTTCCGGTATAGAAAAAAGGATATGAATAGAATTCCAATATTCATGATTAACAGCGTTTGATACTAGTTTGGGGGAGACATATTGTACGAAAGTGAGAAGAAGGCAGTGACATAAAAGAGGTAGGGATTCTGTCGAAAGAGCCAAGAGTGTCCACGAGATGCTTTCGATAGCTAGGTTTGACGGCTGGGATAAAAGGTTTAGAGATGCTGAGCAATCAGCGCTAGGACAAGAGCGGGATCATGACATTGCCGTTGCGGGAAAGCAGAGACAATAGTACAGAATGTATACGAGCACAAAGAAGGCTCGGAGAGGGTGGATGGAAGATGTAAAGATAATGAGAGGGGAATCTGGTTGTCGCTTCAGTGGTGGGCGCGATCTTACTGGGTGTAACGTGCGGAGCAGCGCAGTGCTGCAAAGCACCACTAGCTTGATGCGTCATAACTAGGCCTGCATAGAGTGTTCAGTTGCAGAATTGCTCGTCGTAACTGGTTTGGACTCTGGACTCTGAGTTCAGAGTACGTGAATTTGGAATCTTACATTTGGATATGTACAAAATCTAGATAACAATAAACGGCATCACAACTTACTGCTTCAACTTTTCTGTCAGCTCCGGTACCTTGTCAAACAAATCGCCAACCAAGCCAACATCTGCGACCTGGAAGATGGGCGCATCAGGGTCCTTGTTGATAGCTGCAATGACCTTGCTGTCCTTCATACCAGCCAAATGCTGAATGGCACCCGAGATGCCAGCGCAAAGGTACAGCTGGGGCGCAACGTTTTTTCCTGTCTGTCCGACCTGCAAGCTGTTGTCCGCAAACCCGCTGTCGACAGCCGCGCGCGAAGCACCAATGGCAGCGCCAAGTGCGTCCGCCAGAGGAGGCATCAGCCTGTCGAACTCCTCCTTGGACTTTAGTCCGCGTCCTCCTGATACGACCTTGCTTGCTGAGCCGAGATCGGGACGGTCAGACTTGGCGAGGTCCTCAGATATCCATTCTGTAAGGGGCTCAACCTTAGGGTCTGTGCCTTCCTCTACTGTTGCAGATCCTCCTTCGGTCTCGGGGGCAGAGAATGCAGTGCCACGGACGGTGATGATCTTGGTGGAATCGCTGGATTGGACAGTCATGATGGCGTTACCGGCATAGATAGGACGTACGAATGCTATAGTCATATTAGCGACTGGCATTAAGCTGTGAGTACGCCACACTTACTGTCCTCGCCTTCGATTCCTGTAATGTCTGAAATCTGCTGCACATCGAGAAGTGCTGCAACACGGGGCATCAGGTTCTTGCCGAAGGCTGAGTGCCCTGTCAGGACGTGTGTGTACCCCCCCTTCTTGATGTTCTCCACTAAGAGCGGTGCCCAGTTCTCAGCCAAACCCTGCAGATAATGTCAGTCGCCATGATCAATATGCTATCATACCAGCCTAACCTTGTCGTATGCACCATTTTCAACGTAAATGACCTTCTCAATTCCTTTTGCCTTTGCTGCTTCCTCTGCCACTGACTTCACCCCACTTCCAGCGACGAAGGCCGTTATTGAGCCTCCAAGCTTGGTTCCTGCTGTGATAGCGGCGAGTGAGGCAACGTTCAACTTGCCTTCCTTCTGTTCCAATACG
Source organism: Leptosphaerulina australis (assembly GCA_026120165.1). Lineage (NCBI taxonomy): Eukaryota > Fungi > Ascomycota > Dothideomycetes > Pleosporales > Didymellaceae > Leptosphaerulina > Leptosphaerulina australis. Next base: position 24,804 of record JALRMI010000340.1, read on the forward strand.
GCGAGTGTGGAAGCCAGACGTGCCCATGCGGCTTGTGACTGTGTCTGGCGAAGCTGTGCACGAGCGGATCGGATCACCGAAGTGCGAACGGCGGCGAACATGATGAATGAAATCCCAATTCTTGATATTAATCCGTTTTTGATTCCAACTCTTACAGTGCGTTGTAGCGTACATACAATCGAAAGTGAATTGAATGGCAAAAGTCAAGTGCAAGCTGCGGAGAGCGATGACCTCGGCCTGGCAAGGTTGGCCGTGAACCGGCGTTAGCCCGTCCGACAAGGTTGTATGCAAGCTTCTGGTCACGTGATGTAGTTTCGCGAACTCCAGACGACGGGCGCTGGGAGCATCGCGAACATTGGAAGTTTAGACGCGACATTAACCCATCGCCTCCCCAGCATCCCCACATTCATTTGCTGACACTCACCACCGTCAGGTCGCCAAAAGTGCTCGTGTAAGCTGCGCGACTACATATCCTTTGTATAATCTGCGCGTTTGCCTGTATCTGCGCAGTAACGCCTGCCAACCACCGGACACATCGCGAGTCCCATCACAGCCATGTCTGACGACGCGACTGCAAGCGCAACTGCGCAGGATCCTTCTCTTACTGGAGAAGGTATTACACAGGCCAATGCGCTTGACCAAGGTATGTCACATTCAGCCAATTAGTCTTACGTGCATATTGCGACCGCGTCAACGCCATGGGTGACTTGACTGAACTTCCATATCTCGATGGGTTCGACTTTGATGAATATGACGTCGAGGGTGGTCCGCCCCTAACGGCAGATTACAACAGACCCCCAACCGAGTCGGACCCATTGACACCTATCCAGCACATAGTAACATCAGATTCAGATACCAATATGCTTGAGGAGCCCATAGTGAAGGAGTCGTCGCGCGAGCCTTCAACTGCCACAACTGCACCCATCTTAGATAACCCACTGGATGCGCCAGAGGGCCCGCGACCAGATACTGAGGACGCAGATGGCCAAGAAGACGAGGAGATGGGCGGCTTAGACGATACGAAGAAAGAGAAGGATGGGGAGACTACTGAGGTTGTAGATCCTGAGGCTGCAGCAAAGGCTGACCTGCAAGCTGCTGCACGCTCACACTTTGTCGCCCAAACATACGCGACCATCATCCCCAGTTATGCGACATGGTTCGATATGCGCTACATCGACTACCGCGAGCGCAAAGCCCTCCCCGAATTCTTCAACGGTCGCAACCGCAGCAAGACACCGGCCGTTTATCGCGACTACCGTGACTTCATGATCAACACATACCGCTTGAATCCTTCCGAGTACTTGACTGTCACGGCCTGCAGAAGAAACCTGGCTGGAGATGTTTGCGCCATCATGCGCGTACACGCCTTCCTCGAGCAGTGGGGTCTCATCAACTACCAGGTATACCACACTTTGTCAATAATGGCGTGGCCTGCAATTAACACAGTGATATAGGTCGACCCTCAGGAACGCCCATCGAACATCGGCCCACCATTTACTGGTCATTTCCGTGTCACAGTTGACACCCCCAGAGGACTGCAGCCCTTTCAGCCGGGCCCGGGCTCAAAGGTCACACAGGGTAAGCAGAACGCTGCTACAGACCGTGCTGCGAGCGTACAGCCTACTGCAAAGTCAGAGACCAAGTCATTGGCTGGGCGCAATATCTACGAAGCCAACGGCAAGGAAGTGTCCGCAGAGGCAAAGGACAAAACAGCCAATGGCGAAAATGCTGCAAACAGTGGCCATCCAGATGTCAAGGATCTCGAGGCTGCTGCCAAGGAACCCCTCAAAGTGATTAATTGCTTCAGCTGTGGTGTCGAGTGCACCCGTGTACACTTCCACGAAACAAAACCCTCGGAACAACCTGGCCAAACGAAGAGCGCGGGCGGTCTGAAGCGCGATCTGTGCCCCAGGTGCTTCGTTGAGGGTAACTTCCCTGCCGGCACATCATCGGTCGATTTTGTCAAGATCTCAAACCCTGAGTACTCGTCAGTCCCAGAATCGGAGGAGAAATGGACAGAAGAGGAGACACTTTTGCTCCTAGAGGGCCTGGAGGAGTTTGACGAGGACTGGAACAGAGTGGCCGATCACGTATCAACCAAGACACGTGAGCAATGTGTGATGAAATTCCTGCAGCTGGAGATCGAGGACAAGTACATTGAGGCCGACCTGCCTCAAGGCGATGCTGCTACTCCCTCAGCGAAGTTCCTCCGCGACCTGGATTATCTGAGTGAAGGCCGCGCACCTCTTCACCATGCCGACAACCCTATCTTGAGCGTGGTCAGCTTCCTCGCCGGGTTGGCGCCAGCGAATGTGACGGAAGCTGCGGTTGCCTCTGGCCGCAGTGTTGGGGAGATGAAGCGCATCCTGCAGGAGAAGATCAACAAGGCACCCACAGCACCCTCAGAAAAGGGCAAGGAGAAGGAGGGCGAGAAGGCTTCTACACCTGCAACAGGTGCCTCAGACGTCAAACCCGAGGGCGCTGACACTATGGAAGTCGACACTACATTGGACTCTGCAGTAGCTACCAAGGATGCTTCATCAAACAGCAACCCTCTCGTTACGCTGCCATTTGCCCTCTCTGCGGCTCGTTCATCAGCTCTTGCCTCGCACGAAGAACGCCACATCACCCGCCTTGTCTCCGGCTCGGTCAATTTGCAATTACAAAAGCTTCAACTCAAGTTGGCGCACTTTTCTGACTTTGAGAAGCTGCTCTCTGCTGAGCGTCGTGATCTGCAGCGCCGCCGCCAGCAGCTGTTCATGGATCGCCTGAACTTCCAGCGTCGTGTCCGTGCGCTTGAAGATGCAACCAAGAAGATCAGCTCAGGTATGCAAGGCCAGGGGTTGCCAGGATCGATGAGCAATGAGGATGCTATTGCAGCGCTCACAGACGCCATCCGCATGTTTGGCGTTGGCAAGGGCGAAGATAGCATGGGCGTCAAGCGGGACAGCATTGACGCAGGTGTGCAGCCTGTAGCAGAGGGCAGTGATGGCTACGGTAAGCTGGAGATCTAAATGACTTTCGTAAACGAAGATCTTGGTGTTATTGGCGTGATGGGAGGTCGACTCTATAATGGTCGCAGACATGACGACCGGAAATTCTTTGGAATATGCTGTATTGTCTCTCGATGGTGTATCAAATAGTAGAATGCAGCTCGCTGTGTCAGTCTGTACTAAATGTAGGACTTGTTTGAAGATGTACTCGTTCATGACTTTTGCACTGAGCGCGCACGGCCACTCCCAAGCTTAGAAATGCAGGTCCGAGAAACGCCGTAACTTTTCCATGAGTGACGACAACAGCACATAGCTACTTCGCCCACACCACGACCATCTCTCCCTTCTCTTCTGTCATTTCCTTTCACTTCAGCATGTTTCGAAGCGCTCCTCGATTAATTGCACGCCAAAGCGCGTTGCGCACTCTCCAGCACAACACATTGCCTGCTCGTAGATTCATCAGCACAGCACCCCCAGCACAAAAGAGTAGGAGTTGGAAGAGCTTAGTCGCGCGCTTGGGTCTTGCTGGCGCCATAATATATTACTACAACACCACGGATATATTCGCTGAGGAGCCAAAGCGTGCGTAGTCTGTCTGAAAGCAAAGATGAAGTTGAGTGCTGACCAATGCACAAGACCTTGTACATGCCCTTCCCACAACCGAATTTGAATCTGAGACCCTCCCCACCATCGAGTCCATCTCTGCTGAACGCGCGCAACGCAAAGCCGTCCAGCAGCAGCTCGAATTGCAGCGCCAGAAAGAAGAGGCTGCTGCAGAAGAAGCTGCCCGCGCGAGCGCTGCGAGCTCGCAGCCCAGCAATGCTGAACCACAAGAGGGCGGCATTGAGGGTTTAGAAGCTGAGGCTGATCAGCAGGGCGCGTTCAACCCCGAGACGGGCGAGATTAACTGGGATTGCCCGTGCTTGGGCGGCATGGCCACAGGGCCATGTGGAGAGGAGTTTAAGGCGGCGTTCAGCTGCTTTGTGTACAGCAAGGAGGAGCCGAAGGGTATGGATTGCATTGACAAGTTCAAGTAAGTCTAATCTTCTGTTAGAAGACGCGAGAGCACTTCGAAAGAACAGTGAGAAGGTTGTAGATTCATGGGAGCGAGTGCTGACAATTGGTCAGGGACATGCAGAACTGCTTCCGCCAATACCCCGAAATCTACGGCAACGAAATTGATGCAGACGATGAGGACGACATGACTGCCGACGCCGCCGCTGACGTTTCGACACCTAATGATTCAACATCTCAGCCTACACTCTCCGGCGAGAGCGACGCAACGAATGCGAGCCCTACAGAGAACGCCTCAGAGACGCCGCTGGCAAAGGAGCCTGTAAAGAAGGAGTCAAAGAGTAAGAGTGTGGTCCCGGCACCATCAGGCCCGCACTCAGCTGAGAAGGTAGCGGAAAACAGGCGTGAGTTGGGACTTGTGCCAGAGAACTATAGGCCAGAGGAGAAGGCGGTCAAAGAGCAGGAACCGACGAGTGAGAGTGAGAGTTTGGTGCCCAAGGCTGCTCACGACGGCCGATAAACAAGAGCTGTTAGGATGCATGATTACGCACTGCTAAAGATGATGAGTTGATTTGACTTTTCGAAAAGGCATAGGCAAAGTGGGACATCGGGCACGCAAGAGGGAGGTTTCGTCTGTAAAATATTGCATTTCTGGGGCATCTAACAGGAATGGTAGAGAAGGCTAGCTTCACTCTATTTGTATTTGGACGATATGTACAACACTGTTCCAAAACGCATACAATTCACACAACTCTCATTCTCACTGGGACCAAATTGATAGCACGCATCGCATCGAGTGGGCCAGCTAAATATTCTTTGAAGGCTTAACCGCCAAGGTCTCCTATTTGATCACCGCAAATAACGGGCAGCCGTAAAGGCGTATGTGACAACGGTTGTGAGCAGTTTCTTCCAATATTGACATGCCACTATATAGTCATAGATTAGGACATATGGCTCATCCACAAGTCAACCCTCAGTAGCACTAGCAACTGCTTTTCTCGTGTTTTAGGCAGGCTGATCTCCAACCATTTCCGGGTCGAAGTCAGAACGCAATGCGCTTCACAAGCCAGCCGCTAAGATCGGCGGCGACGTCATAAGGCTTCCAGGCAGTCACCGTCCTCAACTCTACACTTTACAGCTCCTTCTCTTGGCATTCTAGCATCTCCACAGAGGGGTGACGCGGCTACTAGGATCCTTCTCATTAACAGCAGATCCTCTCTCGGCCACAGCGCAAGGGGATATAATACTGCAGCCTGGAGATTACGACACATCAAGGCCAAGTAAGAACTACTATATTGTTTCACTTCAGATCTGCCTTCATCCTTCTCATCCTATCCTACTACCTTCAATTTTGTCACGGTTTTACTTTGGAGACACGGCCAACTAAAAGAAGAATTGCTGCTGTACTGATTACGACATTCCGAGACATGTCTAAACCCGTCGTTGAAGTCGGTTTCATGGGTGTGAAGACCGGGAAGACGTCGGATAGCAAGATACTGATCAATGCCTGGGAAGCAGTCATTAAGGCTCCGGGTGGCCCACAGCGGATATTTTGGGGTCTTGAAGTAGAGGATTCGAGCAAGATATGGGCGTGGTTCGACTGGAACAGCTTGGAGGAACACAATGAGTTTGCGAAGTCGTGAGTACTAATTTCGTTCATCGCTGGAAACGCTATCTTGAGTGAGACAGAAGGGTGTGGATCACACAGGAGGTGATGCGTGATGCGTGGGGTGGATGATGAAGCACTTCTTGAGTTATGGGACTATAACATTCATTCTCAAAGTCAGCGTGTTATTCCCAGTCCTTTTTCGCACGCTACCACAAAATCGTCACCACCGCCATCGTAGGAGGTATTCTGCCTAAAGTGCAACGACGCTTGAATTAAACATCGGATTGAGGACATGACTGTTCCGGCTAATGATCCGTCTTATCAGATTCGGTGGCGAAGCAACGAAAAAATTTGGAGAAGTGTTCACTCCCGGTTTTACAAAGCATGTGACTCTCAACACTGAGGTACTGAGGAGTCCAGTAGCGGAAGTCATGTTTGCTTTTTTTCCGTCCAACATCACGACTGACGCTCAGACCGATGTCTCACAACGCTTCTCGGAGTTCAACAACAAAGCACTGAAGCAGTGCAAAGACGTAAGGTCCGTGAGTTCTGGATGGGGTCTTGAAACTGATTTTCCCATAAGAGGTGATGGCAATAATGGTGGCAAGGGAATGTTGTTTATCGCGTTGATAGGCTGGGGGAGTGTGGATGAACATATGGCGTTTCGTGAGAGTGATATTTTCAAGAAGCATGTGGGCCTGATTATAGGAATGGAGGGGTGTCTCGATTTGTCCATGTTTCACTTGGAATGTAAGGCGTTGGAAAGGCAGGAAGGGGAGTGAATACTCAAATGCCTGTAGAAGCATGTGCCAGTGTTTCTGATGGCAATACTCAAAGACAGAATGTGCTTCTCGAGATTATACTTTTTGGAAGCAGCCCGGCATGCCCCGCGTTTTTCTACAGTGCATCGAGCAGGCCGTAATACGGTACTGTGGAGATATAATGGAGTGCTTTACGGGTAGAAGTTTGATACTACGGCTGCGTTACGGATGAAAGTGGACAAAATATATACGTAAAAGGCGTAATATGTATATTGATCTCCTGTATGAGCAAGTTTCGACGCCGAAGTGAACTACTTCCCTGAATCCTGCGCTAAAACTGTTACCGTCAGTCTGCTGGCTTTCTCTCCTCTCAACTTGACTGTTGCTGTGTTCTGATTCTAAGAAGAGTGTTGTGCTGGGACGACCTTATGACATGACGATTGGACTGCAAGCAACATCATCGTCAAGATACTCATTTTATATGTTTTCGTGGAAGGCTCAACATTCTTGGTCAACAGGGCCAACAAGCCCACATATAATTGAACCAGAGGGGTCAAAAGCTAAGTTGTAAGTTAAGGCGGTGGCAATGTAACAACAACTCCGCGTCAACTCATAATCAGCTTTTCCAAATAAGTCTTGTCTGTCGGTATACCCTCTCGTCCCTATTTTGGTAGGTCCGGGAGGTATTGTGACCTGCACCTTATCGAAGAGAGTGCCCTAGATTGGGAGAGAGCTTTTG
>JALRMI010000341.1:0-31867 GCA_026120165.1 Leptosphaerulina australis
AAGGAAGTGGTTGTGTTGTTGTTGCACGACTGTTGTCGTGCTGCTGTGCGACATAGCAACCGTAAGTAGACATCTCAACCGTGACAACTTCCAACACCTGCTGTTTTATGTTTTTTTTTTTGCTTCACGCCCAACAGCAGTGTCTCTGCACATGATTATAGTTTTCCCAAGAGTTCGGCTATTCCATTTGTTCTATCTGCAGGGTTCTCAATCATACGTGAGTGGTTAGCGCGAGCGGAATTGAGCTGTCGTCTCTTATTTGTCACCCAAGCGCCCATGACCTCAGCCCCTCCATCCACATCAAAGGTTGGCCCTTTTCTTTGACCAGAATATTCTCCATGTACACGACCAACTGTGAACTGTTCTGATGTTAATCCTACCACTTTGTTGCCTTTGAGCTACAGCGCACATCTCATAGGAGGATTTGAAAAGCAAGGCAGTCTCTTCGTCAACGTCTTTCATGAGATTTCCTGCGTGCCCTTTTTGCATCGTCTGCAATCCTATAAGCTTCTGCGACTTCACGAGTCCACTACTCCTTTCTCTTATGCATGCTCTCACACGCGCTGCTTTTTTCTGAATCGTCTTTAAAGCGCACCACCTCTGATTGCCGTTGGGTTGTGGGCTTTACATCTGCTTAGTTCCAGTGGTCTCATCTAAGCTTTTACGACTTTGTACTTTTCACTCGGCTCATGGCCGACTCTCCAGATCCAGAAACCTACAATGTCGGCATCATCTGCGCTCTAGTTGTTGAGAAGGTCGCTGCCTGCTCTTTCCTTGACGAAGAACATCCGAGACTGAGGTCCCAGTCAGACAACGATAGCAACGACTACACGCTTGGAAAGATTAGCGGCCACAGTGTCGTCATTGCGGGCCTGCCATTAGGACGATATGGCACAACAAATGCTGCCATTGTCGCCCGAGACATGGTGCGCACTTTTCCAAACATTCGTATCGGTCTTATGGTTGGCATTGGTGGCGGCGCTCCTTCTAAACACCATGACATTCGTCTTGGTGATGTAGTCGTCGGTGCATCGACAAACGGCAAGAATGAGCTTCTGCAGTACGACTTTGGAAAGACAATACAGGAACGCACTTTTCAACAAATTGAAACCCGCAATAACACTCCGCTTTTACTACAGAACGTAGTTGGTGGGATCCAGACAGATTATATTCGTAAGGGGCACCAGCTTCAAGAGTCTATCCAAAATGTGCTTAGGGCGAACAAGCGAATAAGGCGCCGGTACAAGAAGCCAGATACAGATAGTGATATTCTGTACCACTCAAGCTATCTGCATCGCAACGAACCAGATGGAGTTTGCATTGACATCTGTGGTAATAAGATCGAACACATTGTTGTGCGTCCTACTGTGGCAGATAGTGGCGAAGATGGTTCCGATGCCGATGACATCCCTCGTGACGACCCAACCATCCACTACGGACTCATCGCTTCAGCCAATCAGCTCATGAAAGATGCAGAGATCCGCGATTCTTTGGCAAAGGAGTTTGGCGTTTTATGCTTCGAGATGGAAGCAGCAGGATTGCAAGATCATTTCCCTTGCCTAATCATTCGCGGTATTTGTGACTATTCAGACACCCACAAGAATAAGGAGTGGCAAGGATATGCAGCCATGGCAGCGGCTGCATACGCAAAGGATGTCCTCTGCCGCATCGCTCCAAGCAGGGTCATTGCTGAGAAGAGGATTGCCGATGTTCTTTTGTCTGGTTAGTTTGTCCCGCAACGTGTTGAAGATGTTTTTTGACAATAGGAGTCAAGGAAAATGTGAAAGAAATGCGTCGCGATGTCCAAGACACAAGGTCTGCTGTACGAGACGTATCATTTGAGCAGAGGCGAGAAAAGATCGAACGGTGGCTATCGCCCCCAGATCCATCAACAAATTACAATAAGGCTTTGCAACAACGCCAAGAAGGTACAGGAATCTGGTTCTTGCAGAGCCTTGTATACGCTCGATGGCGGACTCAGCGAAACTCTATGCTGTGGCTGTATGGCATACCTGGGTGTGGCAAGACATTTCTTAGTTCTACTATCATTGAGGATTTGAAGAAGACCACCCCCCCATCGGCAACGCTTTTGTACTTCTACTTTGATTTCAGCGATGATCGCAAGCAGACGCAAGACAGTATGGTGCGATCCCTTATCAGTCAGCTCTACAGTAAGAGTGGGAATATGTGGAAGCAATTAGATTCGCTCTTCGAATCCTGCGAAAATGGACGTTATCAACCAGCACACGAGTTGCTTTGTCAGGTTCTCTTGCAGATGGTAGGTTCTGCAGAAGACACATATATCGTGCTAGATGCTCTTGACGAGTGTCACACGCGGACAAGATCGCGGACAGGACCATGCACCGAAGGATTGCTCTCGTGGATAAGAGATCTGCTAGTCTCGGAGCGTAACAATGTCCACCTGATTGCCACAAGTCGGCCGGAACAGGATATCCAATCGACGTTGAGCGAACTGATTGACGAAGAGCAAAGAATCCCTATTCAGAGTGATCTTATCCGTGATGATATCAATGCATACATTCGCACTAGGGTCAGAGAGGGAGATGGTTTACAGAGATGGCGAAAACACCCGGATGTTCAGGAGGAGATTGAAGCCGCACTTATTCAGAAGGCCAATGGCATGTATGTCATATCTATGCTTTCTGCAATTTATTGTAGCACACTGAAGTTGAACAGGTTCCGATGGGCTGCGTGCCAGATCGATGCGCTAGAGAATTGTCTCGACTACATTACTCTCGAAAGTGCGTTGACTTCCCTTCCGAAAACGTTAGATGAAACGTACCACAGGATACTACAAGCCATTCCTTCCGAACACAAGCGATACACTACTATTCTTCTCCAACTTATCACATTCTCCGAACGACCAATAACAGTTCAGGAGGCTGTTGATGCAATAGCTGTAAGAACAGATAAGCAACCATACTTCTCTCCAAAGCACAGAATGCCAGATCCTCAAGAGATTTCGCGCTATTGCTCAAGTTTAGTAACAGTTGTTGCTGTCGAAAAGGGTCCGCGAAATAGAGAGAAAAGCTGTGTAGAGCTTCGTTTAGCTCATTTCTCGGTCAAGGAATACTTGTTATCGAAACGGCTAGATGGCGATATCTCAGAGGATTTTCAAGATTGCTACGCTAGAGCAGCAATTGCGAAAGTTTGTCTTGCCTATCTACTGCAATTCGAAGAGCGTTTATTGCCATGGGATATAAGACAAGACTTTCCGTTCGCTCAATATTCCGCACAATACTGGATAACCAACGCAGCAAGAGCTAAGGATACGGACAACGTAACATTGCAACTTATAAAGAAACTGTTTTGTTCTTCGACGATTGCCTACAATGTCTGCTTCAATCTTTACCGACCCGATCTCCCATGGCTTCGCGAACCGTACATCACTCGAGAACCAATAGCTCCAGCGCTATATTATGCAGCGTTAGGAGGGTTAATAGATATAGTGAAGTGTCTCACGGGTCGAATAGCTGATGTTAACGCCAGAGGTGGATACTATGCGAACGCACTCCAAGCCGCTTCATTTCAAGGCCACGAGCAGATTGTGAAGATACTGATCGAAAAGGGAGCTGATGTCAATGCCCAAGGTGGACACTATGGGAACGCACTCCAAGCCGCTTCATCTGGAGGCCACGAGCAGATTGTGAGGCTGCTGATCGACAAGGGCGCTGATGTGAACGCCCAAGGTGGAGAAGATAAGAATGCACTCTATGCCGCTTCATCTGGAGGCCACGAGCAGATTGTGAGGCTGCTGATCGAAAAGGGCGCTGATGTCACCGCCCAAGGTGGAGAAGATGAGAACGCACTCTATGTCGCTTCATCTGGAGGTCACGAGCAGATTGTAAGGCTGCTGATCGAGAAGGGTGCTGATGTCAATGCTCAAGGTGGAAGATATGGGAATGCACTTCAAGCCTCTTCATCTGGAGGCCACGAGCAGATTGTGAGGCTGCTGATCGAAAAGGGCGCTAATATCAACGCCCAAGGTGGATTCTATAGGAACGCGCTCCAAGCCGCTTCATATGAAGGCCACGAGCAGGTTGTGAGGATGCTGATCGAGAAGGGAGCTAATATCAACGCGCAAGATGAAGAAGGTGGCATCGCACTCTATGCCGCTTCATATAGAGGCCACGAGCAGATTGTGAGGCTGCTGATCGAGAAGGGCGCTGATGTCAACGCCCAAGGTGAACACTATGAAAGCGCACTCTGTGCCGCTGCATCTGACGGCCACGAGCAGATTGTGAGGCTATTGGTCGAGAAGGGCGCTGATGTCAACGCCCAAGGCGGAAGATATGGGAACGCACTCCAAGCCGCGTCATTTAAAAGACTCGAGCAGATTGTGAGGCTGCTGATCGAGAAGGGAGCTGATGTCAACTCCCAAGGCGGAATATATGGCAACGCACTTCAAGCCTCTTCATTTGAAGGCCACGAGCAGATTGTGAGGCTGCTGCTTGAGAAGGGAGCTGATGTTAATGCCCAAGGTGGAAGATATGGGAACGCACTTCAAGCCGCTTCATCTGGAGGCCACGAGCAGATTGTGAGGCTGCTGTTCGACAAGGGCGCTGATATCAACGCGCAAGATGGAAAAGGTTACAACGCACTCTATACTGCTTCATTTCAAGGCTACGAGCAGATTGCGAGAATGCTGTTAGAGAAGGACGCTGACGTCAATGCTCAGGGTGAAGAAGGTGAGAACGCACTCTATGCCGCTTCATATGGTGGCCACAAGCAGATTGTGAGGCTATTGGTCGAGAAGGGCGCTGATGTCAACGCCCAAGGCGGAAGATATGGCAACGCACTTCAAGCCTCTTCATTTGAAGGCCACGAGCAGATTGTGAGGCTGCTGCTTGAGAAGGGAGCTGATGTTAATGCCCAAGGTGGAAGATATGGGAACACACTCCAAGCCGCTTCATCTGGAGGCCACGAGCAGATTGTGAGGCTGCTGATCGACAAGGGCGCTGATGTCACCGCCCAAGGTGGAGAAGATAAGAATGCACTCTATGCCGCTTCATCTGGAGGTCACGAGCAGATTGTAAGGCTGCTGATCGAGAAGGGCGCTGATGTCAACGCCCAAGGTTTACATTATGGAGAAGCACTCTATGTCGCTTCATCTGGAGGCCACGAGCAGATTGTGAGGCTGCTGGTCGAGAAGGGCGCTGATGTCAACGCCCAAGGTGAATACTATGAGAACGCACTTTATGTCGCTTCATCTGGAGGTCACGAGCAGACTGTGGGGGTGCTGGTCGAGAAGGGCGCTGATGTCAACGCCCAAGGTGGATACTACGGGAACACACTTCAGGCCGCTTCATATAGAGGTCACGAGCAGATTGTGAGGCTGCTGATCGAGAAGGGTGCTGATGTCAACGCCCAAGGTGGAAGATATGGAAACGCACTTCAAGCCGCTTCATCTGGAGGCCACGAGCAGATTGTGAGGCTGCTGATCAAGAAGGGTGCTGATGTCAACGCCCAAGGTGGAAGATATGGGAACGCACTTCAAGCCGCTTCATCTGAAGGCCACGAGCAGATTGTGAGGCTGCTGATCGACAAGGGCGCTGATGTCACCGCCCAAGGTGGAGAAGATAAGAATGCACTCTATGCCGCTTCATCTGGAGGTCACGAGCAGATTGTAAGGCTGCTGATCGAGAAGGGTGCTGATGTCAATGCTCAAGGTGGAAGATATGGGAATGCACTTCAAGCCTCTTCATCTGGAGGCCACGAGCAGATTGTGAGGCTGCTGATCGAGAAGGGCGCTAATATCAACGCCCAAGGTGGATTCTATAGGAACGCGCTCCAAGCCGCTTCATATGAAGGCCACGAGCAGATTATGAGGATGCTGATCGACAAGGGCGCCGATGTCAATGCCCAAGGTGGAGAAGATTAGAACGCACTCTATGCCACGAGCAGATTGTGAGGGTGCTGATCGAGAAGGGCGCTGATGTCAACGCCCAAGGTGGATACTACGGGAACGCACTCCAAGTCGCTTCATATAGAGACCACGAGCAGATTATGGGGCTGCTTATCCAAAAGGGTGTGCTTTGAGCGGCTCAATAGTCGTTCTTTCACCTTGTCTGCTTTTTACGATTATATTGCTCTGTTGTTAAGAAACTAGTGCCATTAGTCGTAGTATGATTACCTAATGGATAACTCTGCTCAAGTCAAAAGTGGTTGTAGAGTGCATCGATTGCTAACTATGCGCAGCTCGGCTAATATAGAGCGGCGCAGGTCATGTGACCTAACGTCCTCATGACAGGTGAGCAGAATATTCTCAACATCTGTCCTCTTTGTTCAACAATACATTCATACTCTGTAATTACTTAAGGTATTTTTTATGTGTCGTTATCTAAAACACTGTCGAAGTTTTTCAGAACAAGTTGAAGATTGGGCAATCTTGCCCCGGGAAAATCTACAGCAGCACATAGAAATGAATGCTCCTTCTGTTCTGTTGGGCGGCTTCTAGGCTGCGGTAGGATAGAGAATACATCACATAAATAGATCTCTTTAAATACCTCTGGATGAACTGTTGTCACCATTGAGAACCCCTGTACTCTCAGTAGCTTCACAAGTAAAAACTTGTTTCAACTGAATACGCAATTCATGGTATGTTTTATAACAAAAAGTGACAACGTGAGCCGCGAGTGAACCACGCACCTCAGCGAACCACGCAGTTCTGCCTGGACTTGCCTTTTTTTTCCTCGGTTTTGTTACAGTCTCTTGATGAATTTCCTTGAAGTTTGTTCATAGATCTATTTACATGTTCAGAAGGGCCTGTCATAGTTGTATAAGTATTGGAATAAAGCCAGGTGAGGTGTAATGTGTTTTGTTGGAAGTTGTCACGGTTGAGATGTCTACTTACGGTCGACGGCATAGGCGCCCACCTGCGAGTCGGTTGCTATGTCGCACAACAGCATGTCAACAGTCGTGCAACATCAACACAGCCATTCCCTTAAGTACAGCTCCCCTCCGTAGCATGTAGAAGAATCAATCAATAATCTGCTATACTTTCGTTGTACCAACTGTTGATTCACCCCCTTTTTGATACCTTTGCCGTATCAACATGTTTGGAAAGCCTGCTCTGACGCCACCTAACCCCTGAAAAGTACTATTGAACCTTCTTAACAATTAACAGCTTTATCTAAATAGACTGCCATATGCGGATTTTCAGATACTTCGGAAGATTGAAGTTCTCCTGACTCGAACTCTATATATCTATTAGCCCAGCTATGTTTTGAACTAGCCTTATTGTTAAGAATATATGGGTTCAGTCCAAAATAATGGAAGGAAGGCTCGTGCGTTGAGCACGGGCGCGAGTCTCTTGCAGAGACTTCAACTTACTGATTTGTATGCTTTTAATAGTCAACAAATCAATACGTTGTAAGCACTGCACACCTTGTTCCTCCGCTAACCTGGTATTCCAATGGTAGTCATACTATCAGAGGAGTACTCGTTCTAACACTTATTTAAAAAGCCATATCTGTGAGTATTTTGGTACAGTCAAAGGAAGATCAAGGCACGTGATCTCCACGTGTACATAATTATGGCCCGGGCCAACCCCAGTAGCAAATAACAACGAAAACTGAAGAACTGATTAACCTACATCGGTATACTAGCTAGCACAACTGAACGTTGATGCTAGCCCGTACCACATGGGAACAGTAATAGAGTATCATTTATCATCTTCTTGGATACACGATTGTGATCGTGATCCCCGCATAAGCCGATATACAGTTGTGACTATGATCGCTGCCCTTCATCTCTTCTCAAACTCCTCTTCCAACACGCGACAGGCATACAGCAAGGTGTAGGTCACGTTACCTCCCGGACTTATCCAAGTAGGACCCGAGATGGTATACCGACAATATCAAATACTCTAGCTAGAGCCTAGTAAGTTGAGGTACAAAGAGAAGTCGTATATTGAGGGCTGAGCTTGTATTCTAAGAAACTTTACCTTAAAAAACGTTCTAGATATCAAAATCTGAAAATTCAGGTTTTTGGTGTTACCTATACTGCTTCGTTCGCTTGCGGGCTCACGTTATCACAATTTGTCCCAGCGTTAATGGGTATAAATACCTTCTCAATGGCAGAGATGTCAACAATCAGTTGATCGGCAGGCCTATTTCCTGATCGAGCGTGGCAAAGTCCACTCTCTGTTCAATGATACGCTTAAATTGGAAATAGGCCGGCCGATCAACTGATTGCTGACATCTCTGCTCAACGGTACGTGTCTTCTCTATCCAGACAAGCTGGCGAGCCTTCCCGGTCAATGAAACTTTGCTACCGTCTATTAACAGTGTCCTAACTTGGAGTCACTTTGTTTCTTTTGCATAGCAGCTGCTTATCGTGATTAAACACCCTGTGAGTTCTCTTGAACGGTCGACACGACGGACCGGTATAACTGGTAGGGTTATAGAGGGCAGTGCCCCAGACTCAGGGTATTGCTTGCCTCTCTATCTACCCTCTCCCTCCGTACGTTGCAGGGCGATCTGATGGCATGTGAGTCGGAGGTCGGGATCATTGGTAACTATGAACAGTCACGCCAACGAATGCTGCTGTCGAACCTGACATGTTCCGCGCCATCAGGGCGTGCAATGAGTCGCAAATTGGCATACTTACACATTCCCAGCTAGCGGATCAGTCGATTGGCCACATACTTATTAGTTTGGAGCAGAAAGAGGGCATGATTTGGCGTACGTACGATATTCGCTAGGCATAGCGCCTAGGAGGAATGCCATTCGTTGTTGTTCTTGTTAGTAAGCAATGGTCCGTGCGTTGACTCCACTTGCCAGCCTCCTCACATAACATCACCACATCCTGTCGCTCAACATCCTCTCTTGCATTATACCCGAGTTCTTCCCTACGATCCACATTCTCTACACACATCCCAATACTTTCCAGTCGTCGCCTGTTAGCTATTGCTACCTGACCTTCTTCGCCTGCTCGTCGCCACTCAGTCTACCATCCTTGTATTCATAAGGCCTTTAACGAGCGGTGCACGACGGCGGAACCAGTAGTTCACGAATTGTGGCCTTACACAACGACTTCACTGCCTCGTGGTCCACCGCCTCCCTCTCCGCCCCGTAGTCAGACTTGGTCCGCCATCCTTGCGAACTTCACAAGGCCTTTGACGCGCAGTGCACGGCGACTTAGCTGTTTAGGCGTCGGTTCCTGCGCGCTAGAGGGGTGATACTCAGGCTGGCACGGTTGTTCGGAAGGGCAGCGCGGTGGTTCAGAAGCTGCGGTGTCGCGACCGAGTCAGAGCTGCTCTTTGCGATACGCGTCAAAGCTCGGGTGGGCGGGTTTCCTTTGCTACGATTATTTGATTCGTTGCCGAGGGGATATATTTGTGAGCAGTCGTATTTAGACAACAAAATGACCCGAACTTCATCCAAAAGCAGTTTTCCCGTGTTGGCCTATCCTAATTGCGATGATTCATCAACAGTGTCACCAGTGTCATTGTCCTTCGTCTTCAAATATAACAAGCAACGCAAACAGGCTACATTCTGCTTGCTGTCGTCACTCTTTATCCACGCTTGCGAAGATGCGCAGACTTTTATCCTGCAGTATGACGCCAATAATATCGTCTCCAACAAAACATGTCTTGGGCCTGTGACTATTGCCCTTCCACAAGAACGGCTAGATGAGCTTGCGCCGGAAGGCAACGCGCAGATACGCACGCTGTCTTTGACTTTGAAGACTGTGTGTCCGGTCTGGTGCCTTCCATTTGGATCCATCACGCCTCGCCATGGCTACGAGGCTCCCTTCCATTTACTCGCAAAGCTCGCCCAAGCCACGAAGCTGAATGTCGTGTTTAACTATAACCGACTGCACCGCGACCATCATGACAGCTTCAATGGACTGGTCAAGCATCCGGAGCAGCTCTCTGGTTTTCCAGTTGACCAATTCTACAGAGAGCAAAAGTATAAATGTGTGAATTGGTTGGTGTTCAGCACTGGTGATGTCGATGCCCATGCGGAGACGGAGGCTGCAACGGAGGACGACGAGCTGCCGCCTGTATACGCCGAGGCGAGTATCAAACGGTCCAGAGATGGTGAGCTTCACGTATCGAAACGAGCGTTAGATTGACAATTGACTCGCACCTAACAGCGTCGACTAGCCCGTCGCCTTTTCCACCGTTGAAACGGGTCCTCCTCTCGCCCTATCCAGGAAATACTTCAACCAACGAAGATCGCGCATCGATACCGAGCCCTACCCTTCCACGCTCCCCGGCAGCATCAAGCCTCGAATATCCCCCTCTCGCTGCATCGAGCCCGCAACCTCCATTCTCGTCTACCGCGCCAACAGCAACCCTCCAACGCGCCGTCGAGGAAGCAGTCTCTACCCTTCTACCCTCCATCCTCCCGCGCCTGCTCGCCGCATCGTCGCCCGCACCATCCTATCCGCAGTCGATAGCGAGTCAGATCTCACACGCACCTCCGCCGCCAAATCTGAGCCCACTCGGTATCTCGCTCTACGAACGCTTAGCCAGCAGGATCGAGGGCGAACTGAAAAGTATATACACGTATACATTAAGCCATGCAAACTATATGCGGAGCAAGGCAGATCTGGAAGTTGAGGAGGTGTTAGGTGAGGGGAGCCTCGAGTTGGGTATAGAGAAACACAACGCTGTAGAAGAACTGGAGAAGTTATGTGATGAATTGCGGCAAGCACTTAAGGAGGAATGTGATGAACTTGTGGAGTATGTGGAGGAGATGGCAGGACAAAGGGCGCACGATCTCGTTGATCACACGAGGAAGCGTTTAGATGGGCTGGTACACAAGGAGCGAGTCAGTTTAGAGTGGAACCAAGAGGAGTTGAGGAAGGACAAGGAGGAACTGAACAAGGACAAAAAGGAGTTGAGGAACGACAAAAAGGAGTTTAGGAAGGCTAAAAGGAAGTTAAGGAGAACCGAAGAAAAACTGAGAAAGGCTAAAGCAGAGTTAAAGAAGGCCAAGAAAGAGTTGGAGAGGGACAAGCAGAAGGTGGTGCGTGAGAGAGAGGACTTGAAAAGGGAAAAGGATACTCTACGAACATCAAACGAGGTTTAAAAGCGAGTAGAAGAGCCTGCTTGCCAGGTACTTCCACTCCTTGCCTTCTCTTAGTGTCGGTTTGTATATTCCTATTCCACTGCGTCGACCAGCAGCTGCAGAGGCTCAGAGAAGCAAGATTACAGCCGAAAAACTGCAAAGAGAGCAATTGCGGCAGGTATAACTGTTTAACCGCAGTGCAGAAAACAGCAATTGCAATGTGTCGAGAGATGTCGCGTCTTTTGGAGGGGTGCCTCGTTTTGATGGGGTGACTCGTGAGCAATATGAGGTCAGAGGTCACTCACGGACTCTTCCTACAGTGTTTCTCCCTGTGAGCAATAGTGGACGGTCAATTCGACCTCTCTACTACCCTGGGCAAGCGAGACAATACAATCGAAGAAGTTCGGGCAGGGGATGAGGGATAGCGGCAAGATGCAATAGTTCAACACTTGAGATCGTTGCGCGCGCACACACACGGTAACGATCCGGATCGTCCTTCACGGTCATGCTCTATGTGAGTTTGCCATAGGGAGACTTTGTTTTGGGCGAAGACGAATATCAACTTTGCTGTACTAGGTGGCGCAGTCTTTGTAGCCTTGGTCTGAGTGACATTGTGTATTTGGCAATTGCATTCAACTAAGGTTTACAGACAGAGGACCATGTGTGGTATGACTTAGACCTTCATGTTTCCTCTTTCAAGAGATAACAAGCTTCTGTTCACTCAGCCCTACCCAAGCAACGTACAGATGGATATATTGGATGGGTGGCTAGTGGCAAATACTCGTTATCATATGTTTTTGCTTCTCGTCTAACAGAAGTATTGCTGGCAACTTTTTTGTACTTAGAGGCTTATAAAAACATTACGGCTCATCCATGACGGGCAGTAAAGCTATAGCCTACCACGCTCCGTGTCGTCTCCGCACTTGTGATTCCAGTTTTCCTAGAAGTTCGCCTGCTCCATTTGCAACGCCCCTTATTGTATGTGAGCAGCTAGCACGAGCGCCTATGTGTGGATCTGTTGTCATATCACTACCACCATCCAAATCAGCTTTGCTGTATACCGATTCAAGGTCTCTAGATGCTTCTGAGATCCCCGCACAGAGCTGTTTCCGCTTGGCTGGCCCTTCGAGTTAATGGACGGACACTCTTACCCATGGTCGTGAATGCAGGATCATTCTTGCAAACGAGAGGATTCGACTGGATCGACGACGACATGTCACACGAACAATCTCTGCAGGCACTTCCATGTATATATGCAGCATGGTGCCATGCGGTAATTGAAGCTGTCGAAAAAGTAGAGGCCTACATGCGGGAAGAGTTGGGACAGTGCCTTGAACAACTCGGCTTAACCCGGGAAGAGTTTCTCGAAAGAATTTCTGGAAAGAATTTCGACTGAAAACACTGGTCCTGCTAGTTCAAACCACAGCCGTGTCCAGAGAATGGTATGTACCGACTGTGAAGACGGCTACAGTAGTCTCAACAGCCGCCTTGTCGAGCCATTCCGGATTGCTGTTACGGAGTGTGTCATGACTGGCCATTGCTTTGATTGCAAATGCCAAACCTTCGATACCATTACCGCTCGCCCACCACCATCCGAACTTCCAGTCTACACCGGCACGTGTCATGGAGGCGAT
This sequence comes from Leptosphaerulina australis, assembly GCA_026120165.1. Classification (NCBI taxonomy): domain Eukaryota; kingdom Fungi; phylum Ascomycota; class Dothideomycetes; order Pleosporales; family Didymellaceae; genus Leptosphaerulina; species Leptosphaerulina australis. Next base: position 12,677 of record JALRMI010000341.1, read on the forward strand.
GAAATTGACGACTTCAATATTAACGAAGCTTTTTTTGATGCCGCGCCTGATCTTTTCAACACGACTCACCTTACCATGTCCGATGCATTCTCTGAGATAGCTGCGCTGCTGTACCGCGCCCATGGTAGACTCTGGATGGGCGACTACGCCATTGGCGAGCAGCTTTGTGCATCTTGATTTATGTCTAGGGAGAAGTATATTGGTGAAGATGGGCTGGCCGCCGACTTCCACCTATGCCAATAAGCTTTGAAGGACTTCGGATGAAGTGGTAGCGCTGCAACAGCACGACTTCTGAAATAGCCCGCTGGATATACGGCATCGTCACCGTGAGCTAGACGATTAAATTCTGGCGACATATCTGATCCATGTTAATGTCCAATTGACTGGAGTCCCTACTTCTGTTACTGACGCCAATGCATGGCAGATACCTGACTTTGACTACGAACGTGGTAGCACACAAGATTTCCTTAAAGACGGCCTGGAAATGAAAATCCCCTTCAGATCGAGAGTATGACGAGCATCTTGAAAGTCAAGTGGTGGGGGGTTGATAATGCTGGTAGCAGGAATTTACAGATAAACACTAGACGATCAATCTGCGTAACGCCGTACGTGCCCTCCCGATACCCCTAAAGATTCCACACAAGATAGAAGACAGAACCACAATAAACAATTCCTAGGATTTGTTTTCAGTTACGATATCTGAGACTTGTGCCAGTGAGCCTAGAGACAATATCAATACATTGGATTTGGATGGCGAATTAAGCATATGAGTGGTTGAGTTGATTGATCGTAAGGAGCCACAGACATCATGCATTTGCAGTCAATCGTGGGCAATGTCGTGCACCGAGCGAGGTAGCCTCTGGCTAAAAGGGAGGAAAGTACCTGGGTGATATAGCAGGAGGAGCCCCAACCATGACATTGCATGATACACTAATGTTGACCTTGATCATTGGTTAACATTGTACATAGATATTGTAGATTGAAGACGATGGGAGGATAATAGGCAGCGACGGCTATATCGGAATTCCATAAGACCATTTTAGAACAAACTGATCTAACGTAATGTGAATATGAGCTTTTGGTTTCGCTGATACGGTACAATCTGATGCTTTTACTCTGTGGCCGGATTGGGTACTGCGCGGATCGAGCAAATGATATCCTACAGTGTATAAACACACAATCTCCTCTAACAGTGAGAGAGCAAACCAAGAATCTGAACCTACAACTGGCAAGCCAGTAGATGACCTAGACGTCACTGCCAGCCCTTGCTACGTAGGAGATTCGCGGTATAGCACAACACAATCCATTCTCTTTGATCTACCCATCCTTTATACTTTCACCCCAACCCGTACCATTGCGCAACCGTAGACTAGCGCCCCGCGACATCTACAGGCGCTCGATTAACAGCGTCCAACATACCTTCCCATTTCACGGCCGGGTATACCGACAGTTACGCATTGTGTGGCCTGGTAAAGCCTACCCACTAGCGGATCTTGGGGAATGAAACCAGTCTTAGAGACATGCGGTTAATCAATGTTGCTGTCAATGTCTGTGTTTGTTAAGGCTTCCGGCATACGTATGGCGTTATTGCTGGGGATTAACGCAGCAATCAGATTCATTTGTGCCTTGTTGAAGCGTCCAAAGCGTAGTTAAAATGACACGGAATTGTCATCACCGAATGCCTATTTGCGGAGTCTTATGGACTGATCTAATATTCTCGCCTTTAGTTGTTAGGCTTCTGTCTATTGTTTACAGGAAATTGAGGAACAATTCTGTCTATCCCACGAGAGACAGAAAGGCTTCCGTTTGCCTAACCCCATTCAAGCAACGTACCATTGGGCTAGTAGTTTAGTAGTTAGGTGCGTCACTACTAGCAAATACCCGCTGTTGTATGTTTTCTGATCTTTTGTTCGTCTCCAATCTAAAATCAGCTCCAACCCGGTATACTTTAATGTACCTGACAATGCATCAACGCAGATGTAATACTCATGAACTTTTGTTCGTTGTACAGCATTGCGGTCTTTACATAGAATATCACGCAGTCTATATTCCCATACGGATAGATAAGGCCTAAGCTTGCGGCTATTTCCTTAATAGAAATACCTGCTGCATTCCATGGTGGGAAGTATAGCGGCGCGAAAGCTTGTATCGTGATTCGCATCATGTGCTAAATACCTTTAAAAATGATCTTGTGTGTAGTTAAAGCAGTCTGCCACTACCAGACTCTCATCTTAGAAGTATCGATACTGTACAAATACTGCTACGATTCAATTCACTGTGCTGTACTTAAACATCACTTGACGCGTATCGTGTGATTGTATGTCTTATAGTACGGGGTTTTAATGCCTTGCAGAGGTATAGTAGTAAATGATGGTGCTAAGCTGAGACATATTAACAGTGGTCCACGACAGATTCCACAGCCATCAAAGCTTTGAATTCGCACCCGCCAACAAACCACTCGCACCCTCCAACAAACTGCTCGCGCCCTCCCTGACCTCCTTAACAATATCTTCTGCCCCCTTGACCTCCTTCACCAATCCTACCGCGCTCCCCGCATAGGTACACAACCTAGCCTCGACCCCCCACCCCTGGTCCCCTTTCTGCATATCAGCCTCATACAATTTCTTGATCTCATCATCTTCCATTCCGTTGATCGCATCCATATAAGTCTTATTGATGAGGCCCCTTCCATTATGTGTTGCCGCCCACCCTGTCGTTCCACGAGCGTTATCCCAGACTTTCGTCCTGACAGTAGTTTGCCCACCGTCACTGGCACGAACAACTTCGTTCTGATACCCTTTTGCAATAACGGCCTCACGGGAGGCAAGAAACCTTGTTCCCATGACCACACCAACAGCACCCAACACAAGTGCCGCAGCCGCTCCTCTTGCATCAGCTATACCGCCTGCAGCAATTATAAGTGGACCATCTGCGCCATTTACCTTAGTAGAGATAGCATCGCTGACCTCCGGTAGCAACGAGATCAATCCAGCCCCTTGTGTCAGTCCATGACCGCCCGCATCCGTTCCCTGCACAACCAGAACATCAGGTTTCGCTTCTCTGACTACGTCAAGCGCCTCCTTTACACTGCCGACTTGCACCCAGATCTTAGTCTGCTCGCTTGCAGCCCTGTACTTGGTTGTCCACTCAGCCAACGCGGAAATTGAAGTTGGTGCAAAGAACCATACAGCAGCGGGGCGATACTTGACAATGGAGGGGAGAGCGGCAGCTAAGTCAGCACCCCAGTTTATGAAACCTACGCCGACTGGTAACACCCCATCAGATGTCCTAAGGGTGGTGGATTCGAGCAGTTTCTCTGCATTTGAGAGATACGTATCCAGATCTGAAACATCTGTTCCTGCACCGATGAATCCAATGCCACCTATAGCGGTGTCAGTAAATTGACATCCACTTGAAGGCGTGTGACCTGGTATGCCATGGAAGGAGAGAGAAAGGGAATATGGCGGAAGAAGTGAAACACGTACCAGCCATTGAAATTTTGGCAGCAAGGTCTGCTAAAGCGATGAGTCGCATTGGGGCTCCTACAATTAGGGGAGTTTGAACCCATGGATAGCCATGTTTAAGTCTTTGAAGGTCATTCATCTTTTCTACCTTTGGTCAGGTTGAGTGTGTCTGTCTTTCAGACTATGGATTTGATGTTAAGAACGTGAAACCCGCCCCTGACGATAGGGATTGTAAACATGTGTTGAAGTGTGGATTTTCCGATGCCTGGAAACCGTTCCAGACTGTGGTTGTACATCCGTCAGTCCGCTTCCGTCATCTCCTCGGCTATCTTTCGGCAAATTTAGCAAATCACTCAAGTCACCAGGTGAGCGTAGGAATACCCGGGTTTGACTAGATGTTTGAATATTCGATCATTAATCAACACACAAATTACTACCATCTACTACGTCCAAAGTCTAACACGCCAGGCAATATTACGCCTGTTTGTGTGCATAGAAGCGAATCTGCTCTTAACTTCATAAACGCTCATTAAGCACCGTCAATGCTGCATTCTGTAACGAACGCGTTTACAACTCGCCATTCCTCCTCTCCCATTCAACAATAGCAGGTGCCAGGGGCCTAGAGAACAAACTGGTGTAGTCTGTACCAATTATGTCTTTACTGCCACCGACATTCCTCAGCTTAAATTCCCTTACGAAAGCGACCAGAATTGTCTGCAATTGCAGGTATGCGAACTGCTCACCAATACACCTATGACGTCCGGCGCCAAAGGGAAGGTAAGGCGAGTTGGTTCCCTTGGAGATGACACCCCAGCCGTAGTCAATGGTATCCTCACCACCCGCGACCGCTTCTGGTTCTTCATAGTTTTGCTGGTCAGCGTCCCATCGGTGAGGGTCCCAGACCTCGGCGTTTACGAAGTGAGAGTCAAGCTGCGCGGAGAATCCGGGGGAAGACATGAGCGTGTGAGATGTAGGAATAACGTAGTTTGTACCGTCGGCGACGAGGGGCTGCTTGACCTTGCGCATGATGGAGTGGATCGGGGCATGGAGACGGAGAGTCTCCTTAACAACCTGAGCATGCAGAGACAGCTTCGGCAGATCCTCATAGGTGAGCGCTGGGAGATTCTTGCCCAGAACTGACTTCTGCTCTTCCAGAAGCTCGTCGACTAGGTGGGGGTTTTGTGCAAGGCGAAGGATAATCCAGGCAATAGTAGAGGATGAAGAGTGCTGACCGGCCATAAGGAGCGCAATCATGATACCAGCAACCTCATGCTCGGGAATTTGCGTGCCGTCCTTGTACTTGCAGTCCAACAAATGCCAGATCATGTCGTGCTCGCCCTCCTTCCTGGGCGCTTCGCCGCTCCTTCGTCTGCGAACAATGTCGGAATAGAGCTTGATCATGGTCTCACGTGCATGGTCACGCGCACGGTTGTGGGGAAGGGGAGCCCAAGAAAGCATGAAGTTGATGGGCGAAAACCCCATGTCGAGATCGTGATACAGGTCGGCAAAGCTGGAATCGAAGGAGTTGCGAATCTCCTCACCCTGTAGGGAGCGGGAGGCCGTGTAGATGGTAAGCTCAGCCATAACCTTGGTGACATCAAAGGTGCCCTTTTGGCCCTTGAAAGCCTTGTGACGTTTGACGAAGTTCTCTACTTCTTCGGTAATGACGGTAACGTAGGATCGAAGGGCGTCTTGGGTGAGGCCGAACTTGACAAACTTGAAATACGTCAGCATAGTCATAGGGATGGAGCGCAGTCAAACATACCTTCTTCTGCTCCATCAACTTCGAGTTGGGGCAGTCGTAGACAACATCCTTACCAAAGACGGGAGTGGTCAACGGGCTGTAGATTTCCTCTGCGTTGACATCCTTGAGCTTTCCGTTGAGGATGAAGTTGTTGCCCTTTGTGTCGAGGCAGACGGTCATCTTGCGACCGAGGAGAATAAAGGTGAAGACATTGCCGTACTGCTGCCAATCAGCGCATTGTCACATCGCTACGAAGCACACGACATACCTTCTTCTGCTGGGCAAAGAAGAACTTGTACGGGTCGATACCGTATGTAATAGTGCTTCCAATTACAGGAAACAGGTGGAAGACGACAGGTGGCTCATTGGGATTCTTAAGCAGCAACTGTTGCAGAACGTTGAGTACGACCGCTAGAACTAGGAAGGATGCGACACCGGCGACGATAGTGACAGGGGTGGATGAGTTAGCAGTGAAGTTGCCAATCGGGCCAGAAATATCAGCGAGGACACCCATACTGGGCGACAAAGGACTGCAGAGGCGTGAGCGAGTGTTGTGGTCGTAGGGGGGGCGGCTCTACATAAATTTCCCAGAGGTTGAGGCCCGCTCTTGCCAATCAAAGGTCGAGCCTGCCGCAACTGGTGTGTATTTTCCTTGGCAGGGACTGCCGCGGATCTGTGCTCGGCCTTCAAGGAGAAGATCGGGCCACAAACTGACGACACGCGCTCACACGCCACAATTTGTCGTAAACAGTGTCACGTCATTGGTGGATGGTAGTGTCCATAGAGAACATCCCCAGACAGACTCTACGTCTTTGATGGGTAGAGCAAAATTCATTTCGTTACTATGCTTAATACAGGCGATATGGCTGTGGAACCCTCTTGACCGCTCGGCCGGCATAGTGTTGCCTTGGTGTTTTACATGCTTTATGATGCCAGCCAACCAGAGCGCTCAGAGTACGCGAAACACAACCCTCGATAACGTACACCTCCTGACGCCCTTACCTAATTCTGCTCTCTGCCAATACGTTCGAGATATGATGTATTTCATAGTCCCTCACTCGTCGTCAAATAATGTTTGATCCCCTTTGCCTCCCATCTCCACAAATTCTCGGGGGTCTCGCTTTTCGGCGGGACGTGGCTCTATGATATCTTTGTGCTTGACCAGGTTCGTTCCTCCGTTCTGTGCACCGTTTTTCTGATAAACCTTCAGTGGTTCTTGCCCTTCTCCTGTTGGGATTACGCGGGTAACCTTAACCTCGTTGATACTGCTGAGTAAGGTTCGCTCACGCTGGATCTTTCTCTTAGAGAAGTCGAGGTTTGCAATAGCTCCTGTTAGACCGTCTGTGCTATCATTTGGGTTGATATTGCCACCTTGAGTGGTCCACGGGTGCTCGAGACATTCGTCAATTGTGATCCGTGATTCGACATCTACCGTCAGCATGCGATCAATAAGATCCAGTGCTGGATCGCCCACCGAGTCCCAATACGGCGAAGGATAATCGAAGCGACCTAGTTTGATTTGTTGAGACAGTGTGTAGGGGTTCTCTGGGCTGTAAAGTTCGTCTGAGAAGGGCGGGAAGCCACATAAGCAGATGTACAAAACAACGCCGAGAGACCATACGTCGACGGCACGAGTATATCGACGGTGATTGGAGTTTTCTAGGATCTCAGGCGCAACATCTTGATGGGGTTAGTCGACATACAAGATATGGATGGGCTGCAACATACATGATGGTGTACCACACAGAGTAGTCGTGAAAGACTCCTCACCAATAATTTTAGCAAGACCGAAGTCGGCCAACTTGACGTGCAGCTCCTTGTCGGTGAGAAGTATGTTCTCTGGCTTTATGTCTCTATGAACTATATTACGTTCATGCTGGCAAAATGTAAGCAACATCTTAACAAGGACAGTGATCTACTTACCAGGTACTTGACGGCCTGGAACAACTGCGCGAAGACTTTGCGTGACTCCGCTTCTGTCAGCTTCTGTTTCATTACAATCCAGTTGAACAACTCGCCCTCAGTCGCAAGCTCAAGCACAAGGTAGACGCCATCATCCTCATCAAATGTATCCTTGAGACATAAGAGAGCTGGGTGGCTGATTCCCATGAGCACAGCAATTTCTTGTTGGAGTCCTTCGATTTTTGACTTTTCGCTAGGACCAGTACGCTTCTCAAACTTTTTGACTGCATATCGTGTACCACTACACTTCTCGACACATAGGTATACCGAGGCGAAGTGACCTTTGCCGAGCTGTTCTTGTATCTGGTATTGTTGGTGGAACCGGTGTGTAGAACGTTTGAGTGGATATCTGAAGACGAATCGCGCCTCCTCTAGGATCGCAAGCTCGTCACCTTCCTTCAGTATACGACGTTTGTTTCGGCCTACTAGTGAGTCGTTGACAAATGTGCCGTTGCCCGATAGATCTTCTACCACAGCAACTAGGTCACCGCCCTTCTTCTCGGCGAAAATAAGGCAATGTCGATTCGATACGGTATTCGATTTCAGTTGACGGTCTGTCCATCGATTAGCCATAACCACACTGTAGGAGATGCAACCTACCACACTCGCGGTGTCGTCCAATGAGATAGCCACCGGCAGTGACACCCTTTTCTGCTTTCTGTTTTTCATACTTCTCTTCCTGGTTCTCGTACTCAAATTTTGAGACTTTCTCTGTACCTGACTTCGGTCCAACCATGTCTTCTGGTACAGGGCAGGCCTCTCGTCGTCGCAGAACCATGACGTCGCCAGATTGGTCATCGAGAGGTACGAGATAGCCCCATACCTGCTCACCCTCCTCGTCTTCAACTGCATATGTTCGTGCCTGTGGCGGATAAATGAACTGTGACTGTGTGAAAGCCTGTGTGTCTGATTGCTTGTCTGATTGCTTGTCCGATTGAGGCGAAGATAGGCCGTTCCGCGCCTGCGAGAACTTGGCCTGGCTCTGTGGGGATGGTGTAACAGTGCCTTCTTTGCGTTCGCCTTCTGTGGTTCCGGTCGATTCCTTATGTGTGATAGGCGAAGGCAACTGTCCTTGTTTAATGTGGCGGTGCGGGTCTGAAGGAGAGAGATGACGTTGGCCTCGAATTCTTTTTGGCTCGACTTGCTCGCCCTGAGAAGGCTGTACCAATTGGCTTGTCAGCAACAGGTATTTTAATTTAACCCAGGCAATGGAATCATCACATACACGAGCTCGCTTGAGCTGGCTCTTTTCTGTCTGAGCAGGCATCGCGACTATGGGTGGAGCCTACTGGCAATGTGGTCGAGGCGTCGAGAGATCAGTGCTGGCGCATTCAGGTAACCGTGTAGATAGTCAAAGTCATTATGATTTGAATGGATTCCGCTAAGGATGCGTAGGGCTGCCGCTAATCTTGAGAGTGCGGATGCCTTCAAGTCGTTCCAGGCAGCGGGCCAAGAAAGTCAACTTAAGGCCGGGGACGTCCCTTGCCCTATAGCGCCACGCGATCGCCGCGCCCTTGTTATGTGGGGCTGCCGAACAATCACCAAACTATTCGGAAAGACCATCAACGACTGAGAGTAGGCAGGCTCGGATTCCGCCAACGCGTGATTGAATCGATTCCTCAGACATTGTCGCATATTACTGCGGCCGTATTGGGTGACGGTGCCTTGGCTTAATTGGAATGTAAACGGAGTCTACCAGAGATCACATCGACTATGGTAGCTCAGCTGGCTCCTGCAAGCTTCGATAAACTCTGCTGAAACCATACAGTCTTGCACTCACAAGCTGACATCTTTCTCTCAGCTAACTAGCTCAGAGTTTGACGAAGCATGCGCCGTTCTGTTGGAGATGTTCAAGCTGCATGGCCATCGCCAAGAAGAGTGGAATGCAGTGGACTGCATATCTCTAAATGAGAACACATACTTGAGGATCACTAAATTTTTGCCTCTGCACCCGAGCGCGTCAGATGCTGACAGCGGGACCGAAAGTAGTGAACTTGAGGAGGACGACAATGAGGTCGCTCAAACTCCACCCTCAAATCATATTGTAATCTACTACGATGTTATGCTCTCCCCATCGTACCGAGTACCTGTCTTGTACTTCGCTGTATCAGACATTCAACATCGTTACCCTCCAACCATGGACACGTTATACTCTCATGTAATACCACCAGCATTCAGGGCACAAATCGAGCATGTGGGCGTAATTGGCGGGATTACTGTGACTGTTCGTCTTCACAGTTATTGAGAGACAGAACGGAGCTGACGTTATACCAGGACCATCCAGCCACGAACAGGCCAGTTTTCTTCATCCATCCGTGCCGAACAGCAGAGGTAATGGAGGCTGCTGTCGGTAAAAGAAGCACTACCGCGTACGACTACTTGGTCATGTGGATCGGGGCGTTGGGGAAGTGTGTAGGGCTGAACATGCCTCTGGCTCTCATCACAGACCATTGAGGTGGATTAGATGCACCGCTTGTCAAGCGGTCTATGCGATTGCTGTACATATACTACAAATTCTACATGCCAACATATGGTACAACGTCGTTCACATTCTTCCATCACATACACAATCTCATATCCTTGCTCGTACACTCGCCCTTTCCAACTCTCCGATGTTGCCCATTCCTGCCAAGCTCCACTTCTCAGTGACAAAGCCATCGTTGACTTGGTGCCTCAGCATTCCACTTTCTGCATAGTACTCCATGATGCTCTTGGCCTCTTCTTTGCTCAAGCCGCCAACGTTGAGGATGTTAAGATTGGACTTGGGATTCTCCAAGTCCTTCAGGGCCTCCATAGTCCGTGCATCGACGCTTGTGTAGGGGTTCCATTGTGGCACGCTATCTTGCGCTTGAAGAGCTTCTGCTGTCTTGATGCGAAAGTCCATAGCTGGGGAACTAGGTGCATTGGACTTTGAGGTTGCGGCGAGCACAACACCGCCATTAGGGAGCTGCTTTACGCCTGAGAGGTGGTCGACAAAATGACGGACAATGGTCAGGTCGTGGGCGTGAATGGGTTTTACATCCGCATTCATGTACTCAGAGTCCCGCATGATGTGCGAGAGTCCCTCAGCAGCAAGGAGAATATGTGGCTGGCCAGGCTGCGATAGTTCAGCCCAGAGAGCCTTGAAGACTGGCCATGACGCTTCGGGGTTGGCGACGCCAATTGCAACGAGATCCTTTAGCTTAGCCTTTGCAGGAAGTGGCACAGAAAGATCATGATTCTGGGTAATCTTTGCTTGCTCGAAATAAGCCTTGTTCGCCTTCAAGGTTTGTGACAGGAGAGATGCAGTGTAGGTATCCTGTGTGTATTGAGTGGGCTCAGAACCCTCCAAAGGCGCGTAATCGGTGTGGGCGTTGACAATGTCTTGACCTAGAAGTTGTCAGTGTAGCACCTCCCTGGAAAAACACGTCGACTCACATTCTGGAATGCTGATAACAAACCACTGTCTTAAGAAGGCCATGCTCAAGCCCTGGAGCAACAATGTGCTCTTTCCGCTCATCCTCTTTCCAGTCAGTATCCGGCGAATAGTCTTCTTGTTCTTGCCAGGCGCCGCCTCTTCGGTCTCCTTAAACAGCTTTGCAAGTTGAATCGTCTCCTCTCTCATCAACACAGCCGGTCTTCGGAAGAAGCTCCAACCCTGAGTCGTCTTGAATGCCTCCACATCTCGCAGCGCATCGACAACGGGTTCTGGCAGACCCATGACAAGACCTTCATTCTTCTCGCTCAAAACATTCGACCTATTCAGATCTTTCAATGAGGAAACCTCCAACGCATTGTTATTGCTGAGCACGATGCGCTTGCGCTGTGCTTTCCGCTCTCCCTGCGCTGGTCGCTTGCCAGTGTCCGCAGTCGCTGGACCCTTGGATCTCTTGGTGTTCAAAGTCTTCACACCCTTTTTTGGCGCTGCTGTCAAAGTCTTTTTCTTCATCTGTGGGTTCGCATAGCGGGCGGCAGACGTGGAGAAGCAGGCCACGCGCGACGGCAGGAATCGTGAGGTGGCGGTCGAGTGGACAGTTGCATCGAGGGATAGCTGCGAGAAGCTCCGCAGGCAATTAGCGGATGTCATGATGAGATACTGAGACCCACGGCCTCAACAATTGGTAGTCGAGATGTCGTCGTTGTTTGAGCGAGTCCGGGACGCATCTACCAAAAACTAAAGACCCCGGAAGTTTCCTGTTTGGGCGATAGCGTCTTTTCCAAAATATTTCTCTGCATGTCGACTTGAGAGCTACGCAGCACCAACATTGCACAACTGCTTCGCTTTCGCTCACAAATCTTTTAATATTGAAATGAACGGCGGTGTTGCACTGGACACACATTCATATCTTGCCGACAGAATTAACGGAGGAGCCATGGACGTCGATGCGCCGAACAATGCTGCCCTTTCAGTAGCAGACTCAACTGTGACAGGCCGACTGTGCGTTTTAAAGAGTCCCTCTCCCCTGCCCCTCACCGCACTCTACTTATACCATTCATAGTCCTGTTGCCGTCAACAAGCCCACGCCGTTCACATTTGACCTGGGCAATCTACTCGCTCACGACCCAAACCCTATTCCTGCTGAGGCGGATGAAGAGGCTCTGACTGCCGCCGCCCGTGATGCCGCACAAGCTCTTATCAACCAGCTGCTATCCACCTGCGAGGTCAAGTCTTCCTCAGAGGGCGTGCACCTCGTTCTCCCCGCGCCAACCATGGCCTTGCCCCGCGAAAAGCCTATCCCCAAGGCCAAGGAGCCGACCAAGTGGGAGCGCTTTGCCGCCAAGAAGGGTATCAAGGACAAGAAACGCGACGGCAACAAGGTTTATGACGAGGCGACGGGTGACTGGGTACCAAAGTGGGGCTACAAGGGCAAGAATAAGGAGGCCGAGAGTTCGTGGCTTGTTGAAGTTGATGAAAAGAAGGAGGCCAAGACTGGAGAGGCCCACGATGCGCGGGCTGAGAGTAGGCACAGCCGCAAAGAGAGGGTTAGGAGAAACGAGAGGAAGCAACGTGCGAACGAACGAAATTCTCGAAAGCCTAGTGCATAGGTTTAGCGCAATGAAGCTTGAGGGGAAAAGATGAGCAAATCTTCGTCATGTTATGCATTGGGCGGCGTTATCAACTTGGGATATATCCGACTTCGCAGGCGTATGAGGTCCAAAAGCAAGGCTGTATGTATGCTCGAGATTTACGAGGGCGAAAAAATGTGTTCTTGCTACATGTAAGGTCTATGGAGAGTGCCAGACAGAAGCGTGAAGGATATTGTTAGAGTATCTGTGACCAGAACACAGTCACGTTGTTCGAATAGATTATTCTGAATGATTACTTTACGAGCAATCTTACGAGACCTTCTAGTGACGACTCTCTCTAGAATTAGCCTGTAGTTCTACGCTTCTGCACTTGACCGCAAGGCAGTTTGGAGCTATTAAAGATACACAACATATCCGCAGGGCATTCACTTTGGTTTCAACCAAGTAGATGCACTACTTAATACTTTATCCGGTGTCGTGATGATGTAACACCGAGTATCCAATCTGCATATCAGTGTCTAATCACTATCGTTGAAAGCAATATCGGCCCCATTAGTAGGTTCCGGATGCCATAGCCAAACCATGCCAAGCCTGTATTACTCATACTTGCAATCCACGTGCATGCACAGCGTTCGTCCAGGCAGGTGCTTTGTCTTATCGCATCCCATGCGCACGGGATGTACCAAACGAGTATTTCCAGCGGTGAATGCAGCTGCACACCAGGAGCCGCAATGGTTGGGAGAAGCAAAAAGAAACGTCACAAGCCGGCACTTGTCAATGCTTAGCCCCGCTTCGACACCCCATTGGTTTTCTCCGCACGCCAACCCAACCAACCCACACCCGATGAAAAGCTCCCGGCATGGCCAGGCCTGGGCGCCATCATTCTGAAATCTTGTGTCTGGGAAGGGCTCAATACTCAAACGCGCGAAGGCATCGGTCTACAGGAAACAGCAGAGTTCTCGAACAAATATCTCGTCAATGCATCATGCATGGACTCGTGACAAATGCATCCTTCCCCTAGTCCAGACGATCAACCCGTGTTAAATGATGGAGGTGGAGACAGAGGTATGGAGAAACTGGCCACTGGCCAGCAATTACCTAGCACCACGAGTCCAGATGGATGATCATTTAGCCTCGGGATGAATTGCCCCAGTCGTTTGTGCGAGTATCACACACGTCAGAGTAGGAAGGTATATATATATGATGCGCCGGTCTCGCTGATCGCTGACTTGCGGCTCTCGATATATCACCACAGTACGCAGTTGTCTGTCTAAGCTCGTCAGACGTGCGATCAGGCCTCATATTTCTCTCGTTCGTCATTATTTCCAACACAGAGTCTGAGCGTATTACACTCAGTCACAGATCGGAATGGCTACTGCAATCGACCACGAGAAGCATAGCAATCATGACAGCTCGAGCCTGGAGAGGAAGATTGATCATGATGACACCCACCAAGAGGTTCTGAGTCCCCTTAACGATCTTGCAGACCCTGATGTCGGGCTCAGCGAAGAGGAGCGTGCAGCTGCGGTAGGTCTATACCAACGAATCTCGTATGCATAGGAATTTCACTGACCTTGTGCAGGACAAGAAGCTTCTTCGAAAGCTTGACTTGAAGCTCATTCCGTGGCTGTCCTTCCTTTATCTGATCTGTAAGCCTTTGGTCTGCCATGGTTGAGCCACGCGGACTACAATCCGCTAACTGCTTCTCCAAGCCTTTCTTGACAGGACAAACATTGGAAATGCCAAAGTTGATGGCTTACAACAAGACCTGCATATGACGGATGGGCAATACAATGCCAGTCTTACAATTTTCTTCGTTAGCTACTCGGTCTTCGAGCCCCTCACGAATGTTCTGCTTAAAAAGATGCGCCCTAGCATCTTTCTTCCAATGATTATGGTAAGTCTGGTTCTACCTGCACACAAGATAGCAATTTGACTTTTTAGATCGCTTGGGGCATCGTTATGTGCTGCATGGGCTTGGTACACGACTGGTCCGGATTGATGGCTTGTCGTTTCTTTCTTGGTCTGGCCGAAGCAGGCCTGTTTCCTGGAGTCAATTATTACCTCTCTTGCTGGTACAAACGATCTGAATTTGGTATTCGAGCAGCCATCTTCTTCTCAGCTGCTGCCTTAGCTGGTTCCTTCGGCGGCCTTCTGGCAGCCGGTATTGCTCAAATGAAGGGTATTGGAGGCAAACCTGGATGGGCCTGGATCTTGTACGTGCACAGCATTTTCCATTGCGACAAAGTTTGCGTATAATGACTGTTCCTAGTATTCTTGAGGGTCTCGCCACAGTTTTAGTTGGCATCATCAGCTACTGGATGGTCCACGACTTTCCCGCCGAAGCAACTTTCCTCTCACTCGATGACCGAGCACGCGTCCTACGCCGACTTGCGTCCGATAAGCAGTCATCTGCTAAAGTTGAGACCTTCAAATGGTTGTACTTCTGGCAATCCGTGAAAGACTGGAAAACCACCATGTACGCTATTATCTACATGGGTGCCGATGGATCGCTCTACGCTTTTGCCCTCTTCTTGCCGACCATCATCAAGGGACTGAACCCCGAATACTCAGCTACAACTGCCAATCTTCTGTCAGTACCTCCGTACGCCGTAGCAGCAGCAGCTACCGTTTTCATTGGATGGCTTGCGGATCGAACGCAGCAACGTGGGCTGTGCAACATCGGCATGTCGATTTTCGGCATTGTGGGGTTTGCCATGTTGCTGGGTAGCGGCAAACCTCATGTCCAGTACGCAGGCGTATTTCTTGGAGCTCTAGGCATCTACCCATGCATTCCGAATACCGTGTCATGGACATCAAATAACATAGAAGGCGTATACAAACGAGGTGTTACAATTGGGTTTGTCATTGGGTGGGGCAATTTGAATGGTGTAGTCAGTTCAAACATTTACCGTGGCAAAGACAAGCCGCGCTATTTTCTCGGTCATGGTGTTGTTCTGGCATATCTTACACTGTTTCTATTTGGAGGCTCTATCATCACGCGGTATTTGCTGGCTAGAGAAAACAAGAAAAGAAGGGACGGGTTACGTAATTATTGGGTGGAAGGAAAGAGTCAGGAGCAGATCGATAAGTTGGGTGACAAGGTTCCTGACTTTGAGTACGTACTTTGATATCGGCGGACACACATTTCGAAACTGTTGTGGGCAAGAAACGCAAGGTTTGCCGCAAGGCAATTATAATATACATCTCAATCTAGGACACCAACCTGACGGCCCTCCCTACGCTCCCAGTCTCGAAGACCTCTACTAACCCTGCCCCCTTACATTCCTCCAAAATCCACTCGAACTGCATACCATAGAACTGCCTCCACTTTTTCGTCCGTCCTGGCAACACACCCACAAACTCCCTTCTCGCCTTCTTCCGCCCCTCTCTCTCCGCTCCTCCCACTCCAGCAACGCCACCATCCCACCGCTCCCGCAACACATCGAGCGGCGCTTGCTTGAACTTACTCTTCTTCAAGACGCTGAGCAGGTGGTTCCTCGCGTCAACAAGCAGCTTGATATGCATGCCGGTGTGGGGCAGAGAAAACGAGAAAGTGCCCGCTGAGAGTGCACGAGAAGAGAACGGTATACCGCCGTGCATGTGTTGCATTGCATGGACGCCCCCAACGGCTTCTAGGGAGCCGGCTGCGTGACGAGAGCCTGATGTTGAGATTGCGGAGAGTGAGGCAGCGCCTGGAGAGGCAAAGAACGCGGAAGCAGTGGTATTGAGTGCAACACTTGAGGTTAGGAAGCCAGTGCCTGTCAATGTGGTGATTTCAGTTGGCGTGAATGCTGTACCAGGGACTGTTGTTGACGTCGAATTGGCATTCATTAACTGGATGTATTTTTCTGTTACAGATCAGCTCACAGTTCATGGATGCAAAGACGGGGTAAGGAAAGACCTTTTAGTTCATCACTCAGTGTTCCTTGCGCCCTTACGAGCTCCTGCCACTCCTTCACACTTGCAATTCCATCCCCAACCGCCGCAGCCCCTACTCCCCTTTCCGGAATTGTGATTCTCCTGACAACACCCTTTTTCGCTAGCTCAGCAATCTCTCTTTCGACCACCGTAGAACTTGTACTCAGAGCATCCACATGCGCAATAGTTACGAACGGCGGCAGCTGTTTTCTGAAATTCAAGACTTCTGCAATCCTGGTGCTGTTCATGCCAGCCTTCTCAGGCATATCGCTGAACATGTGATTCCGGATGTACTCAATGTATTGTGGCACATCGCGAAAGTTGAGATCTGAGGCTAAGGAAGTTACAATGCCTATATCATCTAGCTCTCTATTGTCGTTGTACGCAGTCGATTCTTCCGTGAGTAGGGATCTTTTGGAAGTACTTGCACTTGAGGGTGAAGAGGTTGCACGTTTGAGTCCCAGTGCAGAAACGGTAGTTCTCCTTCGACTTGTGGTGATACGAGAGGAGCGCGCTGGTGTTGCCTGCATTATTTTTGTTTTCATGTAATCTCTTTGCTCAATGGTAACATGCAAAGCTGTGAAGTGTGGCGCACCGTAAGCCAGCAGTAGGCAGCAGCGCGTATCAGTTCGGTGGAAAGAATGTGCCGTGAATCCTAGTAAGAGAACAAATGAAAGTCATGACACATCACAGCGAAAACGTGTTCTAGAGCTAATAACTCAGGAGTGGCGAGGAGGACTGATGTTGAAGTCAGTTGTGCAGCCTCGGTTTGTCATGCGCCACAGCCAAGCATTGCGAGGAAATTCTATCACTGATTCCACGACATATTCAAACGTTCTTGGATTATCCAAGTATTGAAAGTTTGATTTACCTGACTGCCAAAGCATTACACAATGCCACCATATGTGGAATGGGCTTTGGTGTGATGATAGGGTCTAGCTTCCGGGGGCCACTTCTTTTATCTTCTGATGTCATTCCACATGGCAGCTTAGGAAAAGCCCAAACAACACAGTTCAACAAAACCACGCTTATGGCCCTGTGGGTCAACTACAGACCTGAACATCTCCCACCGCCACCCGCTGCCATGTCGCTGAACCCAGAGCCTGCTGCGCCTGAGGAGCGTGAGGCCCAGCACCTGTCGCCCAAGTCTTACGCCGACGCTGCCGAAGAAGCGCTCGAGCCTCAATCACATGCGAATCACAACGATACTGACGACGCTGCTGATGGCACCGTACAGAATGACCGTGTTAAGACAGATGGACCCAATGACAATAGCGTTGGTGTTCTGAGGATAGTCAACCCCAATGGACAGCAGGACAACGACCAGAAGTCAGCGGCGGAATCGACCAAAGAATCGACCAAGGAATCCTCTAAGGCGTCATCGATTGAGGACAGGGAATCGTACGAAGGCACTGGTATTGACGAGACTCCAAAGAGTCCCAAGGCAAAGACTCATGTCAGGAAGGGCTCACGCAGCTCGCTGGGCTCCATCGGCCGTACCTATGGAGTATCAATTCGAAATGATCTCAAAAATGCTGCAAGCGACGCCAGGGACGAATCGACTGACCTCACAAACGAAGAGGAGAGTAAGCAGAAGACATTGACACGTGAAGTACAACAAAACAAGGAGAACTTCAACAACACTCTACTGCAAGAGAAGCCTCGCCTCGTAAACGGCGATGCATTGACGACTATCAAGCCACCTAAAGAGGTCGAGAAGGACAGTCGTACTGACAAGCCGCTGAAACGGAGGAATTCAGAGCTCAAGGCAGGTCGGCAGGCAGGTGCTGGATGGGCAAAGAGCAAGTATGTTAGCTCACATTATATGTCCAGCCCATACCGCGGTTGCTGACCACTACAGAATAAGATTTGCGCCTATGAACGTCCCACTACAGCGTCGACTTCAGACATGCGCTGTATTGATGCATACACTGAGCATTGTCGGCTCCCTTGCCATCTTCTTCTTCCTCTGCAGCATACCGCTCCTCTGGCCCATACTGCTGCCGTACACCATATATGTTCTGTTCTCCAACGCTGGTACATCTGGAGAACTCTCTTTCCGTAGCGAGCGAATGAGGCGGCTGAAAGTCTGGTCGCTCTTCGCCTCGTACTTCCCTGCTCGCCTGCACCGTTCGCAGGAACTGGAACCCACTAGGAAATACATCTTCGGCTACCATCCGCACGGCATCATCTCTCACGGCGCCTTCGCTGCTTTTGCCACTGAAGCTTTGGGATTCTCCCAGCTCTTCCCTGGCATTACTAACGCGCTATTGACCCTTGATTCCAATTTCCGCTATCCTATCTACCGCGAATATGCGCTTCGTCTGGGCATGGCCTCGGTCTCGCGCGAGTCCTGTGAAAATATTCTGTCAAAGGGAGGACAAAATGGCGAGGGCATGGGCCGTGCCATCACAATCGTCGTCGGCGGCGCACGTGAGTCGCTCGATGCACGGCCCGGCGTCATCCGCCTCGTGCTTCGCCGTCGCAAGGGCTTCGTCAAGATGGCCATCCGCACTGGTGCCGACCTCGTCCCCGTACTCGCATTTGGGGAGAACGATATCTACGACCAAGTCGACAGCGAATCGCACCCCCTGCTTCACAAGTTTCAGATGCTCGTCAAGAAAGTTATGGGCTTTACCGTGCCTATCTTCCACGCTCGTGGTATCTTCAATTACGACGTCGGTATGATGCCGTATCGGAGACCTATCAACATTGTAGTTGGAAAGCCGATCAGGATCGTGCAGGACAAGCACCCCAAACCCGAGTACATGGACGAAGTGCACGAGAGGTATATCGAGGAGCTGATGCGGTTGTGGCACGAGCACAAAGATACCTTTGCTAAGCACAGGACTGCTGAGCTGGAGATTGTCGAGTAGAAGGAAAGAGTTCTGTAAAAGTGTCGCACAATACGGTTACCGCTTGCCGCTTGCCCAATCTTTCATTGCTACTCCGGGACCAATACGTCATGATGAATATTTACACTTTTTATTCTAGATAACGTGGTTCCCCACCGAGCGGCCCACCCCACCGAGTGGCCACCCCAACCAACTTTTCTCCATCATCTGTCTTTTATCCACAATGCCACCACAACGC
>JALRMI010000342.1:0-31836 GCA_026120165.1 Leptosphaerulina australis
GACGTGGCGGCATCGTGGGTGGGCATTAAGATGCTGAGGTTGCGGGGCACGTTTTGGCGTTCGGGCTTGGCAACCAAAACTTTTGACGCGTCACTGTAGTCTGCCTGAAAACTCCCGGCTTAGATATGCAGTTCGACACAGGAGCCAGCTGAAGGGAGGTTGTGAGGCTGTTCTTTTCTGGAAGTATGGCGTTGAGCTGACGTATGTCGACCACAACAGCTCGTCGCTGAGGCTGTGGCTTTGCCAGCTCTGCCATGCAAATCGAAGCAAGAATGACGTGAAGGAGGTGAACAGCTATCATCATATCGACTAACATATGCTCAAGATGCACAAGATTGGCCCTACCACATGTGAGCAGATCAAATCGACGGTGACCTACCGGTCACCATTCAAAGCAGCCGCTCGAGTCGCAGGCATCCATTACCACTGAAGGTTGGAAAACCTCATCACCAAGATGTAACTATATTTAGGTACTTTCAATCGAACTTCGACCGCACTACGTTTCGATTCGAACAGTGAGGCTCATGTTGCTCGAACGAAACGAAGAATTACCAAAGACCGATCGAACGCAGTGAGATAGGGCTCAATCGAATCGAACTACGTTACGTTGGGGAGCGCTGAACCTCAGTAACAAACGAACAACGAAAAACTCTGAAGAACTGATTAACCTACACCGGTATACTAGCTGGCACAACTGAACATTGATGCTAGCCCGTACCACGTGGGAGCAGTAACAGAGTATCACTCATCCTCATTCTCTTTGGATACACGATTGTGATCGTGATCCCCGCATAAGTCGATACACGGTTGTGACCGTGATCGCTGCCCTCCGTCTCTCAATCCGCGACACGCTGACAGCAAGGTGCAGGTCACATTACCTCCCGGACCATCCAAGTAAGATCCGAGACGGTATACTGACAGTAAGATTTTCACAGAAAAATACCGTAAATAGAAGGTGTACGGCTTTACGAATAGCCTTGAGTTTTCACACGTCTCTGCATTTTTTTTTGGCGTTAGTGCCGTGTATGGAGTATAAAGCAGTCGTCTGCCATCAAATATTTTCCATGCCGTCTACTGCCGATCCTGTCCAGACTTCTACCATAGTCAGCCAGGTCACATCCAAAGTAGATCCCTATGGGTAGTTAGAGTCTTTGAAGCTCGGCTCCATCAACATCCCAAAGTTAGGTGCAGAATGGGTTTCAGGCTCCACTGTATGGGGAGTGGCAGTTTCAGATTCCGTTCAGTAATTCCATGTGGCCTGTCTGTTCTGATCAAATTGTATCGCTTGTACGATATGAGATTTGTTAATCGAACACTGATTTCTGTCAGCTGTGTAACCGAACATATGTTACTCTATCTTTGAATTCTGGATCTGAGAGATCGTCTCCGGCTTGCAGCGTTTTAGCCAATGGGAACAAACTCACTGTAAAATTGCACAGTGCTGGGCTTATCCTTCTTGATATATTCATCGTCAGATGTATTCAGCAAGGCCACTTTTCTATCTACATATTCATCCTTATCCTTTCCATTCTCAGCTTACACCATCCAACGCCAGGCTCGGCGACAAATGAACGCTCAATTCATACTCTATTTCATTCTACCTCTCCCCACAAACTCCGAGCACATACTGTGCCGGCTAGCCCGAGAGCAATCGTTCTTCCAACTCCATTCTTTTCCTACCTACACTAAAACCATTACGTCAGCTCAGCGGAGTCTGTTTGAGGGTCTTACGGTACTTGTTCAGCTGCTATTCCATCGTTTCGAAGGGGCCATATTGATTTGCGTGTGATGTTACACCGGGATCTCTGAAGGAGGCCATTGAGTTGGTGAGGGTAAGACGGGATGGAATGGAGTAGATAGATGATAACTGATGAGGAGAACGGATGTCTATCCCAGGTCTCACAAATGAGCCGCGATATTTGATGTTTGTAGGTATTAGGGCTGCAAGAAGTGATAGTACACTGTTCTCAGTTATATGACTGTAGTTTGATATCGGAGGTTGATCGTGGGTGAGGACTCGTGAAAGCTCGGACATAAACTTACTACGCCAACCTTCGACGATGGCTGGCCTTGCAAATCTAGAGGTATTATTGGGTCAATTTTCGGATCTTGAGAGTTCGTAACAACCCAAAATACATGCCAGCTCATTGGAAAATTGAGGGGGTGAAAATGGCGCATCACCGAGACCATCTTGTATATAAGGAAAGGGTTGTCCAGACAGTCAAAGATACGGAGTTTCTTCAAGAAATGGCTTTTTCAGATCTATGTCAATATTCAGTTATCCAATAGCTTTCGCTCGCCACCAGTGTATGCCCACCTTCAGTACAAACAAAACATAGCTGCTTACTCTTGACCCTTTATGTATCTGACTAGCCACCACTGTGCGGCCTGTGATGGATATATATTCCGCCGAAGTGCGTAGAAAGAGCATTTATGTCCGAGCCAAGAAATGTAAGCATACAGGCCCGACAGTTGTTCTGTTGGTCTAGACACTTACCTCCAGAGTCAGTGAATTCAGTACTCAAAGCAGGAACTCTGTGATTGTTAACTAAGATTAGTTTTCTACACAGCTGGTTCCAATCGGCAAACTTGTTATTCATTAGGTTCACAGAGGATGACAGACTTGATAGAATTCAAGAAGAGTCCAATACTTACTTTAAATTCGTACTCAATCCACGACCAAATATCACTGTTAGTCTCTATAGTGTTAGCACGCTTATATAGCGCTCGGTAGCACCTAAAATTCCAGGGCAAAACAATAAAATATTATTGTCGAGATGAGCATATGATCCTTTGTGAATGCGACAAAGCGCCATATGAGGACAGAGGTGACGAGCGGAGACGTCGTGGTAGCGGCCTGAGGAATGTCACACCAAACACGCATCATCTTATTCATGTCTGAATTATGCGGACGCCGAGTCGAAATCCCTTGAAGGAGTAAAAAACGTATTTGAGCTTAGGTATGTCGCATGTTCTTGGGTGTGTTAGGTCAATCCCACTAGCGTACAACTGGATAGGAATTGTACATATCCAACTCGACATCGAAAGGCAACGAGATCGAACATTGTCATGCGACAATCGCCATATAAGACACTGTGAGTTGAATGCAGTCATGCGATCTCGCGATCTTGTTTACATTATAGACAAACGACGGGTAGTTCTGGTAGTAACCCTAGCTTTTCTGGTTGTGAGCGCATGGTATCGGGAACACTGTGGGCAGTAAATTTGAGAATAGAAGCCTTCTCCAGCATGAGCACAACTGAAACATGAGAGAAACATGTAAGACAGCTCTAGAGCATCTTCTGTCTTCCAAGGGTTGAAGAAAATTTCCGTTTCCTGTTAGCGATACCCGTAGAGTGGTCTTGCTGCAAATCTAAGAAGGAAAGTGCTCGTATTTTAAGGTCGATTCGTGGGGAAAAACAAGTTCGATTGAGTTTCGTAATCCAATTACCCGGACGCCAAATTCCGATCTCATATAACCCATAAGTAAAGATGGGCTCGTAGCCACGAAGCACAACATCCCGAAATGCCACGCCGGACAGGACATAAGACGTCGAAGAAATATTGAAGGAATACAATGAAGGCGGAAATGTGTACCAGAGACTATACATTAGTTGTCGCAAATGCATGTATGCAACAAATTTAAAAAAGCAGCTCTCATCTCGAGCTCTCAGCCCGTAAGACGCCTGCCCCTCTACCATGCAAATTCTGATTGACTTTGTTTGTCAGATCCTTAAAATTTCCCGCTGAAGATGAGATACTCAACGCCTTCTTCCGCGAGATACGGGGTGTTGAAGCCCCCTGTGCCCGTAAGTTCTCGTCGCTTGTAGCAGCATCTGCCAGAACTGCATTGAGCTCATTCTCCTTCTCCTGGTCAAACTTCTCCTGTGCAGTGCGGCGC
The DNA here is from genome assembly GCA_026120165.1 of Leptosphaerulina australis. Taxonomy (NCBI): domain Eukaryota; kingdom Fungi; phylum Ascomycota; class Dothideomycetes; order Pleosporales; family Didymellaceae; genus Leptosphaerulina; species Leptosphaerulina australis. Next base: position 3,902 of record JALRMI010000342.1, read on the forward strand.
GCGCGCTCATATTTTGATGCAGTATCGCCCTTGTACATGGTGCCGCCAATGCGATCAAGGTACACAAAGAAGGGTTGCGAGAAGTTGGTCTTGATGCCCCAGCTCTGGTGGTGAATGTCATGGTATGCAGCGTTGTTAGGAAAAATGTAGTGCAGTGGGTCGTACGGGAATTCGTAGCCGCTGTGGTCAAGCACTGTCTTGATGGTAGATCCAGTGAAAAACCACATAGACTGGCGCATAGTCATTCCTGTAAGCAGATACCCAAGACCACCACCAAGTGTGTCAAGAGCAAATCCCTCAAGTGGGTGGTTGTACAAAGCGCCGTAGGCATAGGGGACGTAGAGACGGTGGTGACGTGAGTGGAAGGTCACTGTTGTTATTATCAGCTATGCTGTATTACATTAGAAGTCAGTGTGCTTACCATAGAGCCACTTGTTCATGTGCATTGCGCGGTGCAGCATATACTCCCAGGCATCGATAATGACGATAGCAGCCATAAACTGAACCGCCGGCACAGCGTACCAGTACAGGAAGCTCGCAGTATTCAGCTCCCATGAAGCAAAGGTAGGCGCCCCAGGGTAACGTCCTCCCATGACGACCGATGCCAAAGTTGGCTGTGCTGCAGACAGCTTCGAAGCCAATGCGGTGGGATTGAGACCTATAGTCGACAGGACGAAGGGAATGGCACGCTGGGCAAGACGCAGCTTTTGCGCATACCAGGCTACATCATAATCTGCTGTGCCGGTTGTTTGCGCGTCGTCATAGTAAGACAGCACTATTAGGGCTATTGACTGGATGACCTGCTGCAAAACAACATCTCGAAACACCTCCCATCTCGTGACATGATTTCGTTTGAGCACTTCAGCAGGAGTGTGCAGGCGGTACTTGGCGAAGAGGTCGTATATGTCGATTACATGAAATATGAGCGAGACAGCCCAGTATGCAACGATTGGCAGTGCTGTTTGTATGGCGCCATCTGAGGCCCAGGAGACGAGTTGTGGAAGCGGTTTGAGCGTGTATTCCGGCAGCGGCGGCAACTCATACGAGGTCATGTTGCTCGCCATGGCGGCGGTGATATGTCCAAAGTTCTCAAACAGTATACTGTATAGAGAGGTGGTGGGCGGTGAGGGTGTTACTGCTGCTACTGCAGGGCAAAAGACGATGATGATGATGCTGAGTCCACGCGGATGTCACGGAACAGGAAAATTAGGGGAAGGAGCGTTGCTCGCAGAATTTGAAGAGGGCTGACGATGCAATTGTGTGTTAACAGGTTCAAAAGGAGAGGCTGAGGTGGGCAGAGCAAAGTCGGGTGCAGGTCGTGTGAGAGTGGTGCTGGAGTTGCTGAAAACAGGCCCAAGCCTGCATCATGATTCCATCGCCCGAATCCCCGATCGTACCCTTCTAGCACTGGCACTTCGCCACCCGAAAAGATGGCTGGTCTGTGCTGCATATCTTGGCTCGTAATTGGGCTAATGACCAAATAGGGTATAGTCTTGCCCCGCCAAATTCCTCCAAAGTCCCTTTCAGTAGCTTTTGTTTTCTGTTCCCCTCTTCAGACTTCGCTCGCTCACTCACTTCCCTCCTTCAAAGAACCCATACAACCGCCACAATGATCATTTACAAGGTAGGCTTCTGCTGTTGCTGTTGTATTCTGCCCTGACTGTGGACGGACCCCACTTTCTGTGTTGGGTGGCAGCATGTCCCGCACGACTTGAAGCCTTTCTTTGGCCACAATCTTGCTAACTTTGTTGTCTTAGGATATCCTTACTGATGACGAGATCATCTCTGACTCCTACGACATTAAGGAGGTTGACGGTGTTGTCTACGAAGCCGACTGCAAGAAAATCACAGTTGGTGGTGAGACCTTCGGTATGCTAAGCCCCACAATAGACAATTTGTTCAGAAAGATGGGCGCTAACGAGACGTAGACACCGGTGCCAACGCTTCCGCTGAGGAGGCTGAGGAGGGTGCCGATGACCAGGCCGAGACCAAGATCGATGTCGTTTACTCTTTCCGCCTGAGCGAGACCGGCTTTAGCAAGAAGGACTACCTGACCTACCTCAAGGGTAAGTTCAAAATATTGAACTAGTGCTAGCTTTTTCTAATAAAACTAGGCTACATGAAGGCTGTCAAGGCTAAGCTCCAGGAGAAGGGTGCCTCTGCCGACGAGATCGCCGCTTTCGAGAAGGGTGCTGCCGCCTACGCCAAGAAGATTGTTGCCAACTTCAAGGACTACGAATTCTTCACTGGCGAGTCCATGAACCCCGATGGCATGATTGTTCTCCTCAACTACCGTGAGGACGGCGTCACCCCCTACGTTACCGTCTGGAAGCACGGTCTTACCGAGATGAAGGTCTAAATTCTCTCGGAGAGATGTATACACGGAAAAGCAGGGTTGAATTGGTTCATTGATTTACGAATACCTATTGCATGATCGGATATGCGCGCTATAGTGCGACAAGCGACACGAATCTAGATGACCCTTGGCCATTGCGGCAATCACTGATTTCCAGTTTACTTTTGACTTGATATGTGATGTCTGATACTCGCTTACTGATATAGACAACAATATCTGTGCAACAACAAACGGCAGGAGACCAAATACAACATGTGCTATGCTCCTGCTTATTGACCCTAGATTACAAAATGATGGGGCTCGTTGGGCCTCGGCGGCTACAACATATGTTCGTTCGCACTGCTCATCTTCTTGTCAAAATGAGTATAGAAGTGGCCAATATGTTTCAAGTAAAACCCCTTGTTAGAATACCTCCAATATTTTGTGTAGATAGCATACACGTTTAACATTTGCTTCCAACTGCTTTGCTATCTAAGCCCCACCACAGTATCCCAGCGCTTATCCCCATGGAGCATTCTCTGCACGTGCACACGCCTAGAAGAAGCGCGGTCAAAGATTGGCCCCTGCATACCTGCCATCAACAAGAGCAACTGTCGTCTCGGGTACTATGTTCGCGCTTACGGGCCTCACTCTGTCACTCCTTCAACCCGCCTTATTTCTATTAACCTCCTGGTAATCTATTTGTTTTTTGGAATCCGCTGGCCGCAACAAGCCTGTATTGTTTCGCGGCCATGCACCAGTCATCCCGCTTGGTCCATCCGCAGGACAACGCTGAGGGTGGTGAAGGACATCGCTCAGCAACCGCTTCCACGTCGGCGCCACTACTGACACCGCGGAAAAAGGGCGAGGATCTCAATCGCCTCATACATTCGCTCGAAAAACAATATCAATTGGGGCTGAAAGTCTGGGACGAGCATCGATCACCTGTTCACCGCCTGCATCAAACTACAGCCGACAAAGTGTACCGGAAGATTCAACACTTGTTCTTTTCTTCCAGCCCTGCCTTGGATGATGCATTAACTATCTTCAAGACATCAGCACCTTTCCTTGCCTCTGATCAGCGATTAGATGTACTATACAACATACTTCGAAGCAAGACCGATACCCGGTCGCCAGTGTCACTGGCTGATACACCGCTGGGTGAGAAAAGCGTGCCCCTGAAGATTCCTAAGGCCTCTCAGCAATGTAAGTACACTTTTAGATACCTTTCTGACTGACGGCTACTCTTTGGACACCCCTAGTCGATCTGTTTGGGATACATGAATGTTACCCCGATGCGACTTTTATTCATCACTTTCCGGTGGTCTTTTTCATGCTGGACATTTTTGTATTCTCTGTATCTTGATCTTATATCAATTTTCCACTAGATGTTATCAGAATATCTTTGTTATCTGCATGTTATGCACTTGTAGTTGTCAGTACTCAGACAACATCTTCATTAGTGCCTTCTGCAGTCTTTTTCATATACTGATGACAGACAGTGATTGATGATACACCTTGGACTAAAGATCTTTTCCAACACTGGAGACAAAATGTGGCAACTTCTCTGCGCACAGCTGCTCCAGATCCTGGTTCATTCACAGACGGAGAAGAGAACGATTCTGTAACTTATCTGTCCTCAAGGATACCGTCAGGATCGCCATCGCTATTTTTCACCCCCGATCCTACACAAGAACTAGAGCAGGCAACTACTCGCTGTGTCTGGCATGTCAGGGGCAGGGGTCGACCTCCCGAGGGTTCAACCCTAGCTGGGAAGTCAACAGAATCGATGAGGTACTCGCAAGCTGAACAGCTTTTCGAGACAATACCACCATCAGAAATACATAAAACTACTCCAGTTCTTAGGAATAAAATATCTTTGGATAAGACACGGTCCTTCGGTTCCCCTTTCGCCTCACAGTCTACTGTAGATAGCTCGTTGAACACTGTGTTATCATCCCAACAGACGCAGCCGGATACCGTAAACACATCGTTCACTTTTGATGCCGAAAATCCAATGGGCTCTCCCTCTTTCATAAAGAGAGCAATTTCGGCTGCCGAAATTCCACTCGATGATCATGATCTTCTGGACGTGGACACAGGATTTGCTCAAGGAGACTCGAAGTCTAGAAGGTGCGTTGAGCATTTGAGCTGTTCGCCGCAGAGTTGCGATAGCTTTTTTACCCGGGGTCACTCAATCTCTGAAGATGAAATTTCGGATGCGCCAGGTAGCGTGAAACCATTACATACCTTGTCCCCTTCTGGCTTGAGATACCTATCCCGTCAACAGCTAGCTCATTCACCTGCAAGTGGCAGTAACTCTAGTCGGTTGGAGTCCACAATGTCATCTCTAAATCAATCTTTTTCCCTACTCCAAGGATCCAGAACGAACCCGCGTCGAGATAAGATAGGAGTGGGATTTCAGAGCGCCTCAAACAGCGCATCCCCGGCTCCAATCAAGCAGGAATATCCGCGAGAGCAGGCGCATATGGAATCTTCGTCCAAGGTCGCGCATTACATTCGAGATATTCCCAAACAGAGCTTATTTGTCGATGAGCCCTCATTCGACTTGCAGAAAATTCCATATTTTGTGCTTTTCATCTGCCAGCGTGTTGCCCTAGAGTGCTCCATTTCACTGACGGAGCTTGTGCGTAGCATGGATATTGCATCAGTATGTTCTGATCCGGAGACACTCTGGACATCCCTCCTGAAATGTCCCAAAGTTGCACGTATCAAGCTGAGAGACTCTGATCGATTGTGGTCTACCGCAAAAGATAACTTTGAAGGCTTCACATTTAAGGGTCAAATCAATCTGCGTAGCAAAAGATCGGGGCCTGTCTTCCACCTCAATCTGTATCCAATTACACCAGACGTTTCATGTCGCTTTCAGCGGCGATTTGGTGCTGATCGCTTCTTGTATCTGAATGTGCCCGAGTTAGATGTCAAGATCTGGAGTGGTGGTACCAAAGAAGATCTTAAGCAAATCCGTGAGCGCTGGGAAGAATGGCTGCTCGCTGAGCACAATTTTTTGTACCGGACATGGAGAGTCTTCCATATCGGGCCTATGAAAAAAGCGAAGACAAAGAGTCGACACGCCGAGGTGACCCATAGGACACGTATCATTCTATTTGCTACAAAAGGTTGCGGTATCGATCGGGATTGTTCTGTCGGTGAGATGCTTGATTGGTTTCTCCCGTTTTCCCAGAACCTGGCCCAACCCTTCTGCAAAGTGTATGCACGCTACGACCTTGGCCTTTCCAAGACAATACCTACTCATACGTTCAAGCCATCCCAGATCTTTCGTGTTGAAAACACCTTAGCGAATGGGGAACGCGAGGCTACCGAGTTTGATGACACTTCGTTGAAATGGGGCCACATACCGGGTGGCCAAGTTATGAACGATGGGTGCTGTACTGTGTCAGTTGGCGCTGCACTCAAGATCTGGAAGCACTACAGGAAAGCCCGTGGCATCAGCGGGCCGCTTCCTAGCGCTTTTCAAGGCCGAATCGGAGGGGCAAAAGGACTTTGGATGGTTAGCGGAGAATCCTTTACCAAAGATCCCAGTCACCTTTCGACATGGATTCGAATTAATGACAGCCAACTAAAGTTCAACCCACACATAGAGGATACATCTGACAGTACTTTTGACCCTCTCCGTCTCACATTTGAAGTTTCGAACTACAGCTCAGCACCCGTGCATTCCGAGCTGCACATATCCTTTGTTCCTATCATGGCCGACCGGGGTGTTCCAATAGGTATCATTGCCGACTATATAACTGAACGTCTTGATGCAGAAAGACGTGAACTACTTGAGAGGCTGTCTGATCCTGTGAAGATGTACGAGTATGTGCATAGAAACAGCTCGACATTGAAAGATGGATCTGACGTAACCTGGCAAGCAGCCCTACCTTTGGCGTTGGACGAGAAAATAAAGCTCTTACTTGAATCGGGCTTCTCGCCCGCCAAGTTGCAAGTGCTCGCTAAGAACGTTTTACGTTTCATAAGGAAACAACAACTCCTACAAGAATCAAAGCTGAAAACACCTCTTGGGAAGGCCGCGTATCTTTATGGTGTCGCAGACCCTTTAGGGGTGTTGAAACCGGGAGAAGTTCATATTCAGTTTTCGTCCTCTTTTGTTGACGAGGTGACTGACGAGAAGTACTTGAGTCTCAAGGGACAGAGCCTCCTCGTTGCACGTCAACCTGCTATTCGGCACTCTGATATCCAGAAGGTACGAGCAATTGTTCATCCAGACCTCTCCCATCTGGTAGACCTTGTTGTTTTTCCTTCTAGAGGCCAATATCCACTTGCTGGAAAGCTACAAGGGGGTGACTATGATGGTGACATCTTCTGGGTCTGTTGGGAAGAAAGGCTTGTCGGGCCGTTTCAAAACGCTCCAGCTCCAATGGAAAGTCCGAATCCTGAACAGTACGGCATCAAAGTCAGCAGAGAAAGACTCCAAGATATCAAAGTTAGCGCCAATGATGCATCCAGCATCGATGAATTCCTGAGGATAGCTTTTGCGTTTAAACACGTTCCATCACTGCTTGGCCTAGTCACGACATTCCTGGAAAAGCAATCCTACGAAGAAAATAGACTTTCTTCCCCAAAGTTAGATCGTCTGGATGATATACATGACCTTCTCGTTGACGCGGCGAAGCAAGGCTATACATTCACAATGGCTGACTGGCAACGCTACCTCCGCAATGTTCTGAGATGCGATCCGAGCCTGAAGCAGCCAGCCTACAAAGAGGCCATGGATGCTTGCGCAGCGTTGAAAGATATAAGCGACGTAAATAGGAAGAGGGAGAAGAGATATAATTACAAGCAGGATCACGTTATCGATCATTTGTACTTTGAGGTTGTGCAACCGCACAATATAGACACGATGGAAAAAGTCCAGGCCATTCTTTCATCAGCAACAGAAGCTGATGCGGACTTATTATATCCTCGCGACCAGTTGAATGCTCTCAATGACCCAATCATCGATGAGGAGCTTCGTAGATCACAGGAGGCGATGGTACAACTATATTCCATCTGGAATGCGAATACACACAAGGACGAAAAGGATGGAAGCCTCAACAATTTTTCCAGAGTAGTAGAACATCTGTACGCTAGTTTTCAAGCCATCGAACCTACGCGTACAGACCACCCAATCGTCAAGATGTGGCTGCAAACGCTTTTGAACTCAGAATCATGCCTCTGGGACAAGCTCCGAGCATCGATACTTTATGCCAGGCTGCCACATTCTAATGCTCAGACATTTGTTTTCCAGATGGCAGGCTATGAGCTCGCTAAACTCAAGGCTGAGAAATATCCGCATTCGAGATCTATTGTCACATATATCAGGGCAAATATGAAGCCTAAAGCTACCAGTTCGTCGGTCCAGGACGATGATGCAGCCGAGGAAGACAATCTTACGGATGAATTAGAGTAAAAGACTTTCGCAGCATAAGAACCGGGTTGTATTTGGGTGTTTGTCCCCCATGCGTTGGATGTCGCAACCCGTCACAGAGGTTGGTGACTTTGATCCTAAGGCCAACAAGCGAGACTCAACTTTCGAACACCCCTCCCCCAAGACACCGGGACGATTTGAATGGCCTGCCAGGACTCCACCATGGTCTGTTACTAATCAACGAAGTCGTACAGTACCGCTACCTGCATCGCTGTACTGACTTGAATATAAGGGACCGAAAAGGCCAGGCTTCCCAAGATCATGGCAAGGATTGAGACTGTCAGAGTGGCCAATCAAGACAGGCGATACGATAAGTGCATTGTTAGTGCATTTGTTTGATGTTTTGCTCATAAAGCTGTCTGTGCCGTCAGCCTCATCATAAAGTCGCTGCACATCATCACTGGCGTATGCACTATCCACAAGTGACCCACTAAGTCCATTTTCTTCAGCATGCTGAATCTCATAGGCGCCTAGTATTATTATTTAACAACGTACCCACGTTGTGCAGACTCCATAAGCCAGCATGTTGGGCACCCATCGCAGAACGCATGGTAGCATTGGTCAGATTCCATAACAGCCACTTTCCATCGAAATGATTATACAGAATGGGGGGTTTTATTTATTCTATGTGGATAAGTGCAGATGTACTGAGGGCCGGACGCTAGTGCTGCAAGGAACATACCAAGAGAGCAGGCTCATACCAGTCTGAGCTTTAATTACGTGAGCATTAGTCAGCACTGCTAAACAGTTAGGACGAGGCGACCTGGGGGTAAGAAACGAGGATGGAACACGTTTGAAGACGGGATGTGATGAGATCTGAGGGCTAAGGGTAGAGTAGAGCGGAGGTGGAAAAGAATATAACTTGAGACCGGAGCAGTTTGATGAAGGTAGGGAAGGGGGAAGGGGGCGTTGAATTGGGAATGTGAGGTATTTGACATGTCATGACACGAAGGAGGGGCGTCAAAAGATCTGGAAAGACCTTACACGTTCTGTGATTAGGTAAAGATAGATAATCAATGGGTATCATAACTTGCTGAATACAAAATTCAGCAGGCCTTCTTAAGTCAAGGCCGTCGCATTCGCGACTCTACCTCTCCTTCCTTCCTCCTCCATCCTCTGCTCAACACCAGCCAGGAAGTCTCTCCTGCCCATGTAATTGTCTTTGGACTTGCCATGCTCTTGCAACTCCTCTGCAATGCCCTCTTTATCCACGAAGCCCGTCCAATCCATCCTCGATTTATCCACAACATTGAGTTTGGTAGTCTTCTCTGGTTTCTTGATTCCACCTGTGGGGACGTCGGCAGGAGGCACGAGAGATGCGGTGAGTTTCCGGGGCCAGGAGAGCTGGTGTTCAGGCGCAAGGCCACGAACATAGCCTGTGGGGTTGGGATCGAAGCGTGAGGGACGCCTCAGGGGGCGACAATCCCCTGATGTCTTGGGCGTGGAGGCACCGTTTTCTGTGGCATCGGTCGGTTTGACTGCAGATGTAGGTTTCCAGCCATCTGCAGTGTATTTCTCAAGAGCAGAGCGCGGGATTTGCTTTTCCTCGGTCGTGTCCTGACCAGCAAAAGTGTATGTTTTTGTCACAGTAAGAATCTCTTCTTCGATTGGTGTATCGGCTATCGGTGCAACGGCAGGGGCTGCGTCTTGCGTTGGATTGCCTTCTTGAACTTGAGATAGCTGTATGGGCTGTAATGGCGCGGCTATCATCTGCGCCCATATTGCTTCGACATCCACCGTAGCGCCCTCAGTCCTTGCTAATGGCCTCTGTTCCTTCTTCTCGACCGCGCGTTGTGCTCTTGTCTTAATCAGACCACCATCACCGCCTTCGTCCTCAGAGATGATCAGATCCTCATCATCATCTTTGCTACCTCTCTTCCGTTTCTTGGCTTTCTTGATCTGTGCCGCTTCTATTGTGACCTCATCACCGGAGTCCAGTTCCTCATGGACCTGTGCTTTCCGTTTTCTTTTGCGCGGCGTTGGAGCTGCTGCGTCCTCATCTTCTGATGAACTTGGGGCATCATCTGCAGGCACAGAGTTGGGGTTGAAGTCCTCATCGGAGGACTCGTGGTAGGGTACTTCAGGTTCATCATCTTCATCTCCATATGTTTTGGGCGCCATGGCGATAATGTTGAAGATATCAGATGTCAAATCAAGGTTTCGGTTGCGTAAAGTTACGAAGACGGACGCGAAGACAAGGGGGGGTTAGCGCGGACAGGGATGGCAACTCTAACCGCAACGACGTCAGCGGGGAAGACGCAAGACAGGGTGGGTGGGCATGGCGCGACCACAAAAACAGCAGCTTATCACATCCTTCATATATGCCATTGCCATTGTCGCATTATGTACCCTCATACTCATCACTGAACACCACATTGAACAACGTGTATACACTATGGCACCTGTCGAAACCGATGCTGCATCGCGCAGCAATAACCTTCCTATACTCATTTTTGGTGGACAAACCCTCCTTGTCGCTGGTCTTACTACCCATGTCCTACTTACTGCGCGACGCGCTGCTAAAGCCCTGCCTCCATCTACGCGTACACGCTCACAAAATGAAACGCGCCGCCGTAATGCGCGCATCTTCTTTGCTATCGCGCTTCTATCACTTGTGAATGCAACAACGTTTGCCGTCATTTGGCGCGTCATGTCATACGTGCAGTGGGTCGAGCTGGGAAATCACAAGACACCAGGCAGTTTATGGCAGGGCTGGTACGGTACAGGTGAGGAAGGTGTGGGAAACTGGCATTTGGGTGACTGGCTCAAGGATATCGACTTAGTGAAGGAGTCTGATGCTCTGGCTATCCTCAGGCCAGAGGGCTTCTATTATACGGCTCAGCATTTCGTTGCCCTGTTGGCCAGTGCGATCTTCATTGGTATCCAGGGAAATCGACGCGACTTATCTCCCTGGACAATCGCATCCTTCGTCACTCTGGGTGCATTCGGAAGCTTAGGCTACGCGCTCAGCCTCTTCTTCGTTACTATGCTCTACACGCCCCTGACAGTCCACAAAGATGACACACCTCTACACGACACTCTTTTCACACCCAGTCCGGCCGTATATTGGATGCCCATCATCAGCTCACTTCTTTGTCTGGACTTCTTCCCCAACCTTATCGCTCATAATGGCGATGTTCGTATTCTCCGTCTTGGATACATTCTGGTCCCTCTCCTCTTAGCCTTCGCGCCACAACTCACTCCAGTCGCCTTGGGTATTTCACATCCCACAAAAGCACATGCGCACCGTTCCTACGCTACTGTTTTCCATTTCCTCTCCATTGCCTCATTCATCTTCTATGGACGTGTCTTTTACATTGCTATGAACAACAATGTGCCTGCGGCACCGCACCATATCTGGGATGTGTTTTTTAACGCTGTAGGTCGGGATACTTCACGTGCAAATAGGCTCCTTCAAGGCCTTGGCGCTTTCAGCTCGAAGTTGAGCAAGGTGTCCAGACATCCAGCGCTTAGTGTAACTTCACTCGACGTCTTATTTACGGGGCTGAGCTTATTGACATGGACATTTACACGGGATCTGGACGTCGAAGCCATTCTGGAGTCAAGCATTCTCTCCTTCCTTGTACCCAGGCATAGAGAGCATGTCAAGTTCTTCGAACCCATCATTAGGAAACTTGACGCAGCTACCAACCTTTCTGACCCCGCTGAAGTTATTCCACGTACAATTCCCACAAAGAGAGGTAAAAAGGCCAACGCGGAAAAATCAACCGACACTATCACTACAGGCGTCTCCACATCGCCGCAGTCAGGTAGGGCAGGAGTACGGAAGAGCACGCGTCTGTCTGCACTCGCTGCCTTCGATGATGCCGTAGAAACAGTTACCGGGAGCAAGACGCCACAGTCTCAGACTGTAAGCGACTACGTCAATGCAGAACCCGAAGAGGATGACGCAGACTCAACATACGTGCCAGATGAGAAAACCCAGCATGACATTGAGGAGACGGAAGCCGATGGTGCAGAGAGCGAAGGCGACTATGTTGAAGCGGCTGAGTCAACTGCTCTGGCTTTATTTCTTACCTTCTTTGGGGGGTTGGGAGGATTGGCCAGTGCGGCACTGGGTGCTGAGGTTGCTGGACCACAAGAATAGGGATTCTGGGTTGTGGGTGGTTATAGTGTTGACTCTGAAAGACTTCATTGCTTTTTGCCTTCTTTGGTGCAGGAACTTTTGTGGGCTGGCAACGATCTTTGGGTCTGATATCCAGATTTTTCCTACTTTTATGCCTTTTCAGTTAGATTTCAGTTCTTCTTTCGAGAGGTATTGGACGATCCGGAACGGGAGCGATATTGATAAGATAACGCCTAAATCATACTCTGAAATGTGGCGTGGTGTCTGCTTTTGATAACATAATTCTTTGTTTTTGTAAATAGGCTTTCATAGCTGAGGATGACTGTAAAGGTGACGCTGTTTGTCCATTACTCCAAAGATTGTACTTACCCTCTCATTGATGCCCGATCAAGAACAAGCCCTCTATATCCTAAGCGTATGATCCCAACGGTAGCATGATGCTCCCTAAACTGCAAATAAGACTATTTGAGACAATCAATGTAATTTTGGTGGAATCGATACTGTTCGCTATGCGGTGTCTACCTGCCCTAACACCTCCTACCACGTTTGTGCACCTAACCCTTTCAATAGGCTTCTCAGCGTGCAACCCTGTCAGCCAGTACCCGTAGAATTCGTTCAATGCAGACTTCATCTCTGGAATACGTGCGAAGCCCAACCTTCATCGAACTCATTATCTGCCCAAGCAAAGTGCGATTTGTTTCGTTGGCATAGCACAAAAAAACACAAAAGCTGTTGGTATCACCGAGTATCGTGCCGACATCGCGGCACGATACGAGGGCTGCAGGTTATACGGACCGATTAATCTATATGCCGTGGTGCATAGAGATCCGGCCACGACCAACATTGAGAGGTCGAACCCAAGAATCTGAACCTACACCCGGCAAGCTAGTAGATGACCTAGACGTCACTGCTAGCCCTTGCCACGTAGGAGATTTGCGGTATAGCTCTATACAATCTACTCTTTGATCCACCCTATCTACTTTCATCCCTATCTGCATCTTTGCGCACCGTAGACTAGCGTTCCGCGACATCTACGGGCAGTCGATTAACAGCGTCCAATATACCTTCCCATTTCACGGGCGGGTATACCGACAAAAGCATTTTTTATTCAACTTTCCCAAGCTCTCCCTGATGTAATCAGATACAAAATCGCTTGGACCTCCTAAGGCGGTACCACTATTTCCTTGACTTCCCGTACATTCATACTTCCCTTTAGAAATCTTGTGTTGTCGGAAAATCGACATCTGCCTACGAACAAGGTTCAGCAATTTAATCTCCGTGCAAGAGTGGCAATTTTCAGACGAAGTCGTCTATGCAGTATGATTAGTATTGATACCCTGCGTACGATGATCAATTTGATGATATCGAACGCGTAGTGCTATAGATACAGGTCTGTCTCAACATACCTACTTTGGACCAAGTACCCATAGGATATGCTATCCGAAAAGCTTCTGGGCAATACCACGTAATAAAAGGATTGCTTATCCTGCTTTCAGACATCATGGCAGCGCCTCTAGGCATAGTGTGGTCCACGGCTCAGTGTACACGCATATCTGATAGATCAAGCCCTGTTTTCAAAAATCATCGTCAACTCCTGAACACCTACAACTTCCATATTAGTATCTACATGGCCTGGGAATGAAGATCCAACAGATTCATTAACTCGCGGAGTTTGCTTCAGTAGGAATTTTGTCTGAGCGTTGTATTCCGCCAGAAAATCTGCCAGTACCACCACGCAACAACCCATCAAACTCAACCGCCCTTGCAGCCTCAGAGTCCTCCCAGCCGTGATGCAGGTTCCAACCGATGTTCAACGCCGCAAGCTCGTTCAGGTCTACTTCCTGAACAATCTCGCCCAGGTACGGCCACTTGGAGCTCAGCATTGTAGGTGCAAGGGTATTGTAGCGCTTCGTGAACTCTGGGTTGCGAATGGCATCTACGAAACCATTTTCTGCTACGATACCGCTTTGGTCGACTCCAGTGAGATGAGGGAGTTTTGCATATCCACATGAGTTAAACTTGATCGAAGAGAGAGAGGTGGTACGTTTGGGGTTGACTTGGGAGTGTGGTGACTTGAAGTCTGAAAGGTTCAGACCAGGCGAGATCTGGTCGATTATGTTAACCCATGAGCCCTCGCGAGGTCGCATATGAAGAACAGAATTGGTATCTCCTATTGGTGGATTCGTAAGGGGCCCGGGTACAGCCTGGCCCGCGACGACTTGCTGCTGCATCATATTGACTTGGAGTGCAATGTGTCCTATATGCGTTATTTGAGCGAAGTTCATCTGTTGGTGAGCTTGCGCATTTTGGTGCACGAGATTATGTGTCGGTGGTAAGGTGAGGCCTTGATGTTGCTGCGCGTTCGGAGCCTGAGCATTTTGAAGTTGCTGTTGCAGTTGGTTTTGCACAGCTGTGATATGGTTCTGATGGAGGACGCCGCCATGATGGGCTTGCAATTGCTGAAGCTGAACAATTAAGGATTGGATAAACAAATTCAGCAGATGTCCGTTCGCTGGCAGATGATGCTCTGGAGCAGCATTACCACCGACAATATTGTTATTATGAAGATACCACAGAACGCCGGCCATGTGTTGCGGAGGAACGACAGCATTTTGAGGTATTGGTTGCTGACCAGCGTGAGGAGGTTGCGCATTACCATTGGGCCGAAGCATCGCTGTTAGTGAGACAGAATCCAACTCTAAATGGGTTAGGCTGTATACATCATGAGCCCTAACAAACTGTAAGAGCGCGGACGGTGTAATCCAACAATTGCTTATAGTGAGCTTCTCCAGATACGGGAAACGTAACAAAGCTTGTTGAAGTACATTTGCATCTTGGACTGTAGCTGTCTGCTCTAGTGGAGCCGTCAGATCAGTGTGCATACGGGCTGTCAGTGGCAAGAGTGGCGCTGGCATCAGGAGTTTGTTTCTCGCATGTAGACCCTCCGCATGCTCGCCGCCCGTGGTGAAACCAACTTTCAACTTTTTGATATTTGGCCGTAATGCGACTTGGGTGCGCAAAAGTTCACAAAATGTATCGATTCGAGCAGTCGGGTCCACTCTTGGCGTGTCTACAAAGCCAGCTTCGTCTTTTTGCACCGTCCTCCAGTCGGGTATGACCATAAGGGTAACATTTGTAAGCGTTGGTAGCGCTTCCCAGAAGTCTGCTCGATTCAGCATAGGGATGTAGCGGTCAGAAAGACTTGAGACATTGAGGGTGTGTATTGAGTGGAACGTGGCTGGATTATCGATAATGGAGAGCATGTATGAAGACACGAATGCGCGCTGGGCCCACTCCGTCTCAAGAAGCCACTCCTTTTGCGCTTTAGTCAGAGTCGAGGGTATAATAGAGTTCATAACATGACTGCAGTCACTATGTTGCAAGGTCGTACTAGTGAACAGTATGCCAGCATTGGCTGAAGGAAGCCCCGACACAGAGTTGTCAAGCACTTCAAGGTCCTCAAATGACTGCGCAATCATGGACTCTGTAACGTCGTGAGAGATAGCTTCATGTATGATATAAGAATCCAAAAAAGGCAATTTTGGTTGGGCTGCAGCTAGTAGGCTAGCTTCATGAGCACCCATCAGGGTGCGTGTACCTTCGAGTCTATAAAGCGATGCTGCTCGAACGTCTTCCCCAACGATGGCATGCATGCTCTCAATATGATCCCAAAGCTCGTATTGGGCTTGAGTTCGACGGTCTGGAATTCTCCGGCGTGATCCGAATACATGGGGCGGTCTTCGCAAGATACGAGCGCGAATGGACCGATCTGGGCCGTTCAGCCAACCAAGACCGCTGTCAACAGAGAGTGCCAACTCTTTGACTTTGGTAAGTTCTGAAAAGGCTGTTGTCATGCGAGGCGTTTCATCGGCTGCAGACTCTAGACCAGCGACAGCATCAAAGCGCCGGTACTCTTCGAACGGCCATTCATAGTCTCCCCAAAAGCTGGTCTTTTGTTCTGTGACCGATTTTAGAGGAGGGGCAGAGAGTGAGTCTTCATTCACCTCGAAACTCATTCCATAACGCAGAATGTGTCTCCCAAAACCACGAAAGACATCAAGACCGTGACCGTTGTACATTTCGTCGTTGTTGGCGTTCTTCCACCAATAATCCGGTCTGCTGATTTTGGCACGTTTCTTGCCTTTTCGATCAGGCTTCGGCTCCTTTCCCAGCATCCCATAGATCTCAGTGTTGAACGGAACAACGACTGTCTTGAAAGCAGCTTGTGAGGTGTAATCATTCAACTCACGGCTAACTAGACGTAGAGATTTGATGTCGTCTCGGTTAAGATGCTCAATGATCTGTTCCACAAGCTCAACGGGCAGTTGCCACATAGGGCGTCCTTTGCAAGGAGTATCTACAGATTGCGGTTCTATTGCGTCCACTGGAGCATGGAGACCGAGTGAATTTTGAGGCTGACCATGCATCAGGTTCGTTTGCCGTCGAATCTCGTGCCTAGTCTGAGTAGCCTTTTGCGGTTGTCCATTCGAATTGTTCCTGTCGGACAAATCTCGGCTCATATCAAGGATTGAATAGCAAGCGGGCAGCTTCCCCGCGTTGCGAAAGTTGGGCCAGATGTCATTCGCTTCAGGATCTGGTCTTGCGTTGTGGTAGAGCATAGCGGTCACTGCACCTTGCTTCTTCAGGGTGTAGAGCAGGTCTTTTCCTTCTGTATACTCATACATATCTTTTATTTTTTTCGACGATTCACCCATAGTGTGGTACGTCCGAACAGAAGAGCCTGCCGAGGTAACTTTTAAGCGTTCGTGCGTCGTCATACTGTTTGTGTAGTCAGGGCTACAGCTCTCGGAGATATCAGGGGTTTGTCCTGGAAACTCAGTATTGGCATTTGGTCGTTGCGGAGCCAGGATTTCTGAGTGTGAATTAGGATTATGTGCTCGAGTACTCAAACTATGCAGAAAATTTCCTGCGTTATTGTTGGGTGTAGCACCCTCGAGTAGACCGTCTTCCAACGCTATTGAAAGTTCAGCCTCAAATGGAGACATTCCTAGCATACTGTTGACGTCGAGCCTGCTTCTTGTGGACGAAGAATCTCCACACGATGGAGAGCCAACCGCCGAGTCTCTGCCTCTTCTTCGTTCGTCATTACGCACAAACGCATTAATCCTTGAGTCGCTGTTGCGTGAAGGCGAATGGGCGCAAGGAGCAGTGTTTTGGGCTGCAGAAGTTGCAGCTTCGGCATGCTCAGTTACGGTAGAGCACAAAGAAACGAGAGGTGAGTCGTTGGTATCAGAGTAGAGATCAAATTGTGACCTTGTGCTGCGACGGGGCAAAGGACGCTGGTAATGTCAGCTTTATGAACTGTGGATGAAAGACGGCTAGTCGTTGATTTAGAAGGCTGCTTAAGATTCTAGGCTCCGGTACGTGTATTCGCTACATACTTGAGAGAGGTGTTTCAAGTGCACATATCGCACACAACGTTTGTGTAACACATACCTGATCTGAGACATTTGCTGTTATCTCATTATAGCTTTCATTGACTTCTCCCAGCGGGTTGTTATGACTACTCGACGTTTTGTGGTGACTGTCGCCATGCTGTCGCGGCAACTCAGAAGAGCTGCCATTGCTAGCCATAATGTGCAATACAAGACATGAACCGTAAACTACTGTATAAGCTCGGCTGGGTATGTTTCAGCCATAGGATTGTAATGTGCAGTAGGCTCAATGAGTGATATGCGGGGGGTACAACAAGAAGATCAATTTTTGCATGTGCCAATAACTTAGGAGTGGTGAAACTAGAGAGGCTGGGCTCGAATGTGAAGGTGAAAGTAAAACTCGGGTCGTCTGCGTCTGCGGCTCTGCTTGTGCTGCATAGCGCCGTGACGTGAGTGCGGGGATCATCAACGCTAGTTCTGCAGAGGGTTCACACCTCGCCAGCCATTCAGAAACCGTCTGCATAGGCCATACCTATTGTCCTAGTCATCTCATAATAATCAACTTCCCAAATACGATAAAGCGATCTCATGTGTTCTCCCGTGATGAACACAACTGCAGCGAGATGAAAGGTAGCGCAATTATAATATTATAGTATGTTAAGAATATACGGGTTCAGTCCAGGATAGTGGAAGGAAGGCTCGTGCGTTGAGCACGGGCGCGACTCGGCAAACGTGTTGAAGTCTCTGTAAGAGACTTTAACTCACTGACTTGTATGCTTTCTATAGTCAACTAACCAATACGTTGTAGCCACTGCACACCTTGTTCCTCCGCTAACCTGGTATTCCAATGATAGTCATACTATCAGAGGAGTACTCGTTTTAACATAATATATCATTAGTTTCGTAACGTGTTATCGATAAGAAACTGTTCATACCTGATCTTCTAGGCAGCAATGTTAACAACTGTCCCTTCGCTCCCCTGGACCCATGATAACAAATACATTATATTTGCCCTTAAGAGCCACTCTGTTCTTTCATATTGGCAATTGCTTTCATAACACCCACAGCCATGTCAACTCTCCTGGCCATACCGCGAGAACTGCGAGAGGAAATCATCCACTACCTTACCCTGCCGGGAACGGTTTATACGTCGAGTGCCGAGATTGATACTTACGCACTCCATCGGACTGTCTCGAGAAAGTCTGAAAAATCGTACGTAGATACAAGGATTTACCTGCCCTCCCGTCCACCGGCAAATATCCTGTCTACATGCAGACAGTTGCGGCAAGAATGCTTGCAGCACCATGCCTATTTACTCAACTCCTTCACTGCAGTCAAGGATGAGAGCCCTCGAGCCGGAATAGCCAACAGTTCAAAGATCGCTCAGAGTTTGGGCACAGAATTTGATGAAGCGGCAGAGCGAGCTGGTGATGATGGCATAACTCTACGCCTAACCCTGGAAGTTCAGAGAGGGCAACGCAATCCCCTTGGGTTCTCGGTGCCTACTCGTGAAGACCTGTCGCCTCGGTTCCTGGCACTGCTACCTCTTATAAGTACAGTGCGCAAACTAAAATTAGTTGTCTGGCCAGGCTTCGAGTGGTGGAGCCGCCCACCTCAAGCATCGCCGCTGGAGCAGTGGAGGCAGCGAAAGGCCCTTCTCAAGCGTATCAACGCCTACCAAGTCGGTCATACCGACCAGCCAAGCGAGGTTGTGACTACCAAAAAAGACACCGCTCCAACCAAATTGGACGCTGTATCAGTGGCTGTTGGTAAGGTTATGGATCAGCTAGCAGCAGTTGAAGAATTAGACCTCAATATCCTTGTTGCTACGGGCGATCTGTTCAGATGGGATTTGCCAGACGTTAAGTGGGAGAGGATCCAGCCTTGGCTTGATGGCCCAGTCACCAGAAGTGGCGGTGCACAGTTACGCAAAGTCTCAAGAACGCTGACCAGCGTTTGGCAGATGCATGAGGCCGAGACAGCAAGCCATCAGCCTTTCTACGTGCAAAAGGAGACACGCAGTGACACTTCGGGTAACAAGTGGCAGGTCGAGAGGCAAGGTGGTTTGCATGCTGTGAGTAGCGCCACTATTCGAATACTATGATCTTTGAACTTACCAGCCTACAGCCCATGTTTGAGCATCTTGCGCATCTAGCCGCTCTCGAATTGCCAGAGACTAGTGTCAATGAAACGTTTGAGCGAATCGATTCGTAGCGTATCCAGCTCTATATTGTAAAATGGCACACAACAGCACTCCTGCGCCATCATACGAATGTCCTGAGAATTCAGATAGGGTCCGCGAAATGCCGGAGAAACTGAAAGCTCCTGAGTGGAAAGGTCCATGCGTATATTAACTGTTAATTAAGCATCGGACAATTGTTTCAAGCGTGTGGGGTAACCCTGCTCGTGCCAAACATCGCCTCAGAACACCAGCCCTACATCTCGCCCCGGGGTCCTGTCACTTATCAAAAAAACTTTGATGTTCACAAATTCCGCCAAATTTGGCCATGTTCTTCATCTATACAACCGCCGGTTATGATACCCCGCAAAAACAACATGTTGCGTTTCGACGAAACCACCAATGCGAGTCATCGTCTATTTGCGCATCAGCGGAGTATCTCCTAGCTTCCGAGCTCGAAATTGACTGTTGTGATTTATTGAAAGCGAACACCACATGCGGCAAGGACTGATGCTTACGTACCACCGCGTTGGTCCGTGGCGGTGGTATGTCGGACTTGTTCCTCCGAGAGCATATTGGTGTAATTCCTCTTTTCATCTTGTTTAGTCGCCTTAGTATACATAGCAACACAGATGTGTATTTAAGGCACCACAAGGTTACCCAAAATCTTGCTATTCACAACCTGAACTTTACCTTCTCAATATTCTGTAATTCTGTAACATAATCACTATGAAGTTCTCTACACTCTTTTCTTTCGCCAGCACCGCTGCTCTCACTCTGGCGGCACCCACTACCCCGGCTTCTACCCTCTCTAAGCGCGCCGACTTTTGCGGTCAATGGGACAACCAGGTTCAAGGCACTTACACTATCTACAACAACCTTTGGGGTCGCGACCAAGCAACCTCTGGTAGCCAATGCACTGGTGTTGATGGCCTGAGTGGCAGTACTCTGAAGTGGCATACCAAGTGGTCCTGGGCTGGCGGGTAAGACAGAGCCCCTTTTGCCTAACGTATGCTCCAAACTAACATCAACTAAGTGCTGGACACGTCAAATCTTATGCCAATGTCGTAACCAAAATCAGTCAGAAGGCCATCTCCTCGATTAGCTCTCTTCCTTCGACCTGGACCTGGAGCTACACCGGCAGCTCAATTGTAGCCAATGTTGCGTACGACCTGTTCACCGGGGCAACTGCCACTGGTTCCGCACAGTATGAAGTGATGATCTGGCTGTCTGCAATCGGTGGTGCTGGCCCCATCTCCTCGACTGGCAGCGCTATTGCCACTGTTACCATTGCTGGCAAGCAGTTTAAGCTCTGGAAGGGACCTAACGGCCAAATGACTGTTTTCTCCTTCGTTGCTGTCAACCCTATAAACAGTTTCAGCGGTGATCTTAACGAGTTTCTCATCTACCTCCGGGGCCACCAAGGTCTTCCCCGTAGCCAGATTCTGCAGTCAGTTGGCGCGGGCACTGAGCCTTTCAGTGGTAACAATGCTGTGTTTACCACCACCGCATACACCCTCTCGGAAAAATAGATAATGTTGGAAGTAGAATGGCCATGGCTGATATTTTCTGATCATAGACATTATCGTGATAGCGTTGCTTTGATTCACAGTACATATTATTTATCAGCACAGACATCTTCTTTGGTAACCAATTGTTTCAGACACTTTTTTTTGCATCAATCCCACTCTTCGTTGTAGTGTTATGCAACCGTTTTTAGCATCTTGAGGGCTTCTGATACTAGTATACGAAGGAAAACATTCAAAAATCAGCGTAGTCAACCGTACGTAGTTCGTAGTTACGATTGCTTAATGAGGCCACTGCTGCGAAAGAACTGACTAATTTTGCTACGCCGATATAAGGTAATTGCTAAGCTAAGTTGCGCAGGCTACGAGATGTAGTCAATTCTTCCACCGCAGTGGCATCATCAAGCAATTGTAACTACGAACTACATACGGTCGGCCACGCTGTTAAAAATGAGTCAATATCCGTCTGAAATCTCTATGCTGTAGGCACTCACCCTTTAGGGATAGCTTAAGAACCTTGCGGTTCATACAGAGGAAGAAAGCAAAAACGTACAACAATGGGTATTCCTTGAAGTCACTTACATAAATAGCAGTTTACCGACACATTATCTAGATGGTGTTGAGCGGACCAGAGGCCTTCTTGTTCATTGTCATTGACTACAAATGTCATTAAACTTGCCATATCCAGCAGTAGCAGTGCAAATCAGAGGCAACTAGCGTGCATTGAATCAGCATCATTTACAGAAATTGTACTCAGGATATCACGGGTTACCCTGAAGGCTTAGCGTATCTTAGCCTTGAGGTTTCTGCACACCTACACTGGTTAGCTACGTGGAACCACGTAGTAAAATTTCTATGGATCATAAAGCTTCAAAATAGGCTGTCGGTATACCCGCCCGTGAAATGGGAAGGTATTTTGGACGCTGTTAATCGGCTGCCCGTAGATGTCGCGGAACGCTAGTCTACGGTGCGCAATTGCAAAGAGTGAATGAAGTATGGAGGATGGATTGAAGAGAGTAGATTGTATAGAGCTATACCGCGAATCTCCTACGTGGCAAGGGCTAGCAGTGACGTCTAGGTCATCTACTAGCTTGCCGGGTGTAGGTTCAGATTCTTGGGTTCGTCCTCTCAATGTTGGACGTGGCCGTATCTTTATGCATCGCAGCGTTATCTCACGCTCGGTCCGCGCGATACCCAATCCGGCCAAGAAGTGACACATCTTATCATACTGTTATCACAACACGATTTGCAGTTGTACCAACATAGGCTTTTTGTTGAGGATATTCCGCTCACCTGTCCCGAGGACGTTAGGTCACATGACCTGCGCCGCTCTATATTAGCCGAGCTGCGCATGGTTGGCAATCTACACACTCTACAACCACTCTTAACCTCAGCGGAGATATCCATTAGGTAGTCATACTACAACTAATGTTGCTAGTTCCTTAACACTTTTTTGATGTTGCAAGTTGGAACTGAGCTGTTGTACCTGCTTTTGATATTACTTCAGCCATCCGCTGCCCATCCGCCGCGATAAGTATTGGCAACTGCCATTCATCCTATATTATACAAACCATCTACGACTGTACAGTTGCCAGTAGAGATTTCCAAGCTATTTGAGTCTGTTGATACGGCAAAGGTATCGAGGGGTGAATCATCAAGCGTGGTGACTGAAGGCAGTAGGTGATTGATTATTTGTGTTAGGTAGCTTGCTGTGTGTTTGTAATCGGCAGCGCGTGCCCAGAGTATTGCTAAACCTAATTAGATTTAGCACTATAGCTCTGCGCGTTGCTGCCATGCATTCGACTCCCAACAGAGTCATTACATTATTGAGCAGAGGCCCACTATTCCAATGATGTGTGGCTACGGCTCCATCAATCTCGCATTTATATCACCAACTCCAACTATGACGAGTAAAGCAAATGGCCTATCGGTCGACACTATGGGAAAGGGCGAATACATGTCATGCCAAACGGAAGCTTACTAATGATCTGGCCAATCAGAGCGACAGACTATTTACCGCAGGCTGAGTGCAGTCGTGAACTTGAATTGGATTGGATTGGATTTATATTTGACGTCCTATCTGAGTCATAGACTATACAAAGACGAGAAACGCAAAATGTCTCTCTGGTAATAAGGGGGTTTGTGTCAAATGAGGGTGGTTTCTATACTAGTACAAGAGATGATGTGGGTTGAGACCCAAGGGCCGATGCAATGGAAGCAGAACAAGCAAAAGGCAGAGGCAAGTGTGATATAAAGAAAGCGCCAGCGCAGTCCTCCATTCTTTCCTCCAAAAGTTCGGCATCGCAGAGCTTTGCTGGCTGCCTGGAATTGAGTTGTTGTCAAGTCTCAGAGACTGACGGTCGGTATGTTGGGAACTGCGTGCAGTTCCAGTCGTTGTGTTGTGGTGAAGAGCCGGTGCTCTGGCGAATCGGTAGTGCCTCTGGGTGAGCAGGAGCGTTTTTCGAGTTGAGCATGGCGGTGCCCTTGTGTTCAAACAACAGAAGTAAGGAGACTTCTTTTGTGATGCATGTCGTGGTGTTGAGGTGAAAACTCTGTGCTGTCTCACCACAGACAGTGTTCATCATCTCTGCCATCGACAAGACGTCTCCGCGCTGGCTCTGAGCTCTGAAAGAGTCAGATTCCCAGGCTTCACCACGTGGAGGTGCGGAGTCCGATTTCGAAGCCCCTTGAACTTGAAGTTTATTACCAAATTTGCCATGATATTGATCGCACAAGCAGCAGCAAAGTGATGATCACCTATTAACCTCTGCTGGGATTGGTATATGTACGGAGTGGTCCTTCACTTCAACAAATATGGCTTGAACAAAAGCTAGGCTGAGACACTATAAGCGATACAACACATTCGTCTGCTTTTTCTATCCACAATACTCACACCCAACCGTGCGACACTATATCATCAGCAACTACAATCTGCCTGGCTTCCATCGTCTGGAGTCCTACACGAGACCCTACTCGCGCTCCCTTACTCACCATGGGGGCTGTGGAATTGGCTACTATTTATTCGGCACGAGTGTCGAATCGCTCAGGTGGCTAATGCTTCCTGGTACATGTGTTGGGTGATGCGGTGGGCACGGTTACT
The DNA here is from genome assembly GCA_026120165.1 of Leptosphaerulina australis. Taxonomy (NCBI): domain Eukaryota; kingdom Fungi; phylum Ascomycota; class Dothideomycetes; order Pleosporales; family Didymellaceae; genus Leptosphaerulina; species Leptosphaerulina australis. Next base: position 27,980 of record JALRMI010000342.1, read on the forward strand.
CCTTTCACATTGTTCTTCAACTTGAATAACTTTAGAGGTATCCTGATATTTTCATCATTATGTGCTCAATTCACTGTCTTTATTTTCCCTTATGGAGCTATGCAAGCTCTTGCGAATAGGAACATCTATTTGGGAAATCCTTTCGTATGGCTTACCTACAGCCCTTATGGCAGGCACTGCGGGATGTCCTGACATTAACATCTGTCGGAATATAACAATCTGTGTCCTTAAAAAAGCTAAGACGCTTTGCATAGTGTTCACATTTCCTTGACATGCGTCAGGAATCTTGAGATCCTGCTACGTTGTTGACGAAGTTATGGCACTTATTTAATCTTTAGTGTGTTTGTCGAGAGCTTTTCCGGTAGCTCTGCGTCTTTGCACACAGTTTGAGTCAGCTGCAAACTTGGTACCCTTAATCAGAATTCAAAGTGATCTGGACCTTCCGTCAGCAGTGAGGACGATGCAATAATGTTCCCCTAGAAATGTGAAACATTCAGAAGATCCACGTTCGACTTATAACAGTCAGGATCCATGTGAGTATTTGAGCTCTTGCCTACTGAGACGAGCAGAAAAACACCCGTATGATTTGTCGTGCTTTGTCGTGCTTTGTCAATGAGACCAGTTGGGTAGAATCGACGTTGCACTAAATCAACTCGATGAGGCCGGTAGAGGCTTCCAGGTACTGAAATCCTCCTCTAGTCTCTGTAGAAAAGCAATTTTCTGCATGAGCTTGCACGGTTATAATGTCGTGTAGCCCACCAATTCAAGCTGTATTATCTTCCTCTGCCAGAAGTTCTATTCCAGACTCAACGACTCTGTACTGTTCTTTAGTCGATGATTCGCCAGGGACGGAAGAATTATGATTGAACGGTCTCAGTCTAACTTTGGCGTATTCGGTAGCCTCTGCTAATTAATTTGTCATACGATATTGGTGCTTCTGCAATTCCCAAAATCTGAGTATCGAATTTCAATTTCGGAATCTGTTAAGAAGCCAGTACCAGCAGTAGTACTATGGCTACCTAGTGGTCAGCTCTGCTGAGTTATAACGGTAGTGGTGGTACTGTATTGTATTGTATTGACTAAGGAGCAATCCGCAAGTGCTGAGGTCTGTGTTTACACACAGTCACGTCCAAGTTCCTGCACGAGTGCTCCTGCGCGGACCTTGCGACTACTCCTTCCTCCTGATAACAACAAGTCACTTAAGGACTGTATTCTCAGTAGGGTCTTCTTTCATAACAGCAACAATAGCCTGTTTTCCTTATCTTCAGCTTTGAGATTCTTGAAGCTCCTCGAGCTATTGGAGAGAGATCGTTACGAGAAAAGATGGCTGATGTTTTCAAAGACTAGCATCAGTTCTTGGCAATCATGAAACACCTGCGGGCCATATGAGGAAATCCAAGGATAATCTACCGATCCCTGTTCTTCCCTATAATGCCTCGGCTGCTTTCCGTAACCGCCTTCCTGGATTGGTTGGGTGAACTCATTTTCGATGAAACGCAGCTTGGCATCCAGGAGCATTTCCAAGATTTAGGATGACATGATTGGGCGAGTATATGAGCAATGTTTATTTGGATATACAACCTCCACTTGTATATCCTAGGAAGGAGATGAACTGACAACGGAAAGAAGCAACGGCAGATATCCGTGCATGTTTGATATATATTTAGTCTGTCCTTTCAAGATACAAGTAGGAAACGAAACGCTTTATTTGTATGCATAGGGCAAGATCCGACGGAATCACCTTCATGATGCAACTATCCACTGCTCTTCTCGCAAGCATTGCTGCCGTAGCAACGTCAGTCGATGGCGCACTCACACGAGTGACCAACTTCGGCTCCAATCCAACAAACCTTGAAATGAACATCAATGTGCCAGCCAGGCTTGCGCAAAAGCCTGCCATCATCCTTGCAGTAAGTCATCCCCTCCTCTATACTACATCTGTTGACACTACCCCAGCTCCACGGCTGTTTCGGCGCCGGCGAACTTTACGCCCAACAAACAAAATACATTTCACTATCTGAGCAAAAAGGATTCATAACCATCTTTCCCTCCACGAAGCGCGACTCCAACTGCTGGGAAGTCAACACCGCGAAGGGTCTCTCCCGTAATGCAGGTGGCGACAACCAAGGCCTCGTATCCATGGTCAACTACACCATCAGCAAGTATTCTGCCGACCCGGCAAAAGTGTTCGTCACCGGCACAAGCTCTGGCTGCATGATGACGAACGTTCTCATGGCCACGTATCCGGATGTGTTTGCGGCAGCAACATGCTACTCGGGTGTCTCTGCTGGTTGCGTGGCGGGTAGTCCTGGTGCAAGTCCTATCTCATCGGATCCAACGTGTGCCAATGGACTGAACATTAAAAGTCAAGCCGAGTGGGTAAGGATTGCGAAAGCGATGTTTCCTGGTTACAATGGGAAATATCCCAAGTTGGCGACATGGCATGGGACTAGTGACACGCTCGTTAAGCTGCCCAATTTGGGGGAGCAGTTGAAGCAGTGGTCGGGTGTGCAGGGAGTGTCATTTTCGAGGAATGAGACGAACACCCCGGAAAGGGGGTATACGAAGATTTTCTATGGCGATGGAAGCAAATTGGTGGGGTATGAAGCACAAGGTGTGGGACACACTGTGCCGGTGCATGAGGGGGAGGATTTGGCATGGTTCGGTATTTAATTGACGTTGGAATGTACATTAGTTGGAATAATCAAGCTATTGTTAGCTTGGCTGTAGACTGAAGTCAAAAGTTGTACCTTGACTTTTTCACGATAAAATTTATGTCTCGGCTATCTTCCAGTTATCAACCCTTTTGTTCTCACACGGAGGAAAGGAAGACAAGAAACACCTCTACTGAAGGGTTGCTCACACCAGAACCGCCTCCAATTTAGCGCTTGGAGCGTCTCCAATGCCCCATGAGAGGTCACAGTGTGCGTGAAGACAACTGTCAAATGTATGGGAACGTTAGTAGAATACCACTGCTCTTGATATTGCTAATTTTTAATCCTGCTCTTGACGGGAAGATAGCCTTTGCAGAGCGTGGTCCCTAACCTTTACAAACATGGGAACTGTCAGAATCAACAGCTCAGACCATAGGCTTTCATCGATACCAGGCGATGAATTTGTCGTTACTCTTCGAGAGCACACATGAACTATCTGCTAGGGGTTATGAAGCAAATCTTACTTCCCTGTTACCTTACAGCGATACCATAGTATGCTCTGTGCCAAATTTCTCCAAAGCTGGATTCATTCGACCAGCACAAGGACGAGAGCAAATGCTATGTGTGCTGCCAAGTAGTCTCTCAAATTCTTGTAGGGAATTCCAGGCAAGCTGGCACAGAGACCGGAGCAACAGAAACCGGGACTAATGCAGAAACGGAAAGGGGGGGCTAATAGGGCAAGAGAGGTTTGTGAGGCTATAGCATGAAAGACTGGTTAAAAGGAATAACGATAACAGCATCAAGCAGCGTGGTCAACCGTACATAATTCGTAGCCTGTGTAACGTAACCTGGCAATTTACTTTTATCGGCGTAGCAAAAGCACTCGATTCTTTCACTGTAGTGACCTCATCAAGCAATCGTAGCTACGAACTAGACACGGTCGAACACGCTGCTACGGTGGAAGAATTGAGTACTTTTGTTATGCCGATAAAAGGAAATTGCTAGGCTACATTACACAGACTACGAACTAAGTACGGTCGATCACGCTGGCATCAAGAGCGGCTGATTGATTTGATCTTCTTTCAGAAAAGGAGGATTGAGCTCTTGGGGGGGGGGGGGGGGGGGGGGGGGGGGGGGGGGGGGGGGGGGGGGGGGGGGGGGGGGGGGGGGGGGGGGGTGGGGGGGGGGGGGGGGGGGGGGGGG
>JALRMI010000343.1:0-31816 GCA_026120165.1 Leptosphaerulina australis
GCATTATTCATGGTGCTAGGGTAGGTGTAAAGTTGGAAGGCAGATGTTGGTGGGGTGGCTCGTGCGTTCGGCGAACAGACTAATTCCTTGTGGCTGTAGAAACAAGGACAACCGAATCAAACCCATCACATGATTTTGTCACATAACTTTGTATGTGCGCAAAGGAATGGACAGATGAGCTATATTTATACAGCCGATACAGTGTTAATAAAAACAAAGGGAGTTTACTAACCGACGTATGTTTTGGTGTTGCAACTCGTGAAGTTAATCCATTGAAGTTCGGCTTCGATCACCGGCAGTCTAGAACTTTGGTAGTGGATCTAGAAACACCGAGACATGACGTCGGTACCAGAAATGCCATGTAGTATGAGGCTCTACGTCGGTCCTTTTGGGCAGGCTTGGATCTCTGATGTATTTGTCCCAGATTCTCCAAACCAGGCTGCCTAATGGCCAGCTCTGTGTGTGTGTGAATAGGAGGAGCCTTGCTCAGTTTTCAACGATACTGAATTGTCGCAGGCGCATTCAAACATTCCCAACGCCCTTGTTAAGATCGGTAATATCGTTCGCGATCAGATTCAGGCCAGCTAATGCGCGTTCTACGGCTCCTAACCTATTCCATGCGCCCTTCAAGGGATGAGCTGAAGACAGACACCTGCCGGTACCTGCGCGAGCCCTAATAGCACAATATACTTACGATCATCTTCATTTTCATGCTACAAGTGCCTGTCTCCCCGCGGAGGCTTCTTCCTCCTACCGTGATCGTCATCGTCGAGTGCTTTACAGCGCTCTCTTTAGCCTAGTGTCGACGCTTAGAACACTAAAGACACACGTCGTCCCACGGCGGCACTACACCTCAAGCTGGCGACAACCGCGCTCCTCGGCCCTGAGATGCTTGCCGATTGAGAAAGTCGCGCGTACAGGCTAGCTCTTGCTCCAACTGAGGCGGATCCGGCCTTTCTATGCCAACACAACCGAGATCAATATTCACTGGAGCCATACCACCATCCTCAGGTCCTGACAATCGCAGATCCAGTACCCGAGAATATCGCAAGGCCTTGAACCCACCGCCAGAGGACCCGCAACCTCTCACGCCTCTCGAACAGCCCTTCAGCGCGCCACTTTCTACACCGCAACGCACATGGTCGCTGAAGAATTCATTCGAAATCCTCACATCAACCCCGCGACCCTCCTCTGCGCCCCTGTCTGGTGGTGAGGAATTCAAGGCACCTCAGTCCGTAACGATTACGCCCGCAGCCGCCGGCATCAAGCGATCAGCATCACGTATACGTTCCGACGCGCCTACAACCGAATCTCTACATAAACGTCGGCGTCTGCATAGTTGCGTGCGACACTCCCTTGGTCTTTTCAACTACGCCAAAGGCCCACTACTACAACACGACGGTCAGCCGCCATCCCCGCTATTTTTCTCGTCCAGAAGCGCTCGACCACACCTGCCTGCGCGGTTCTCGAGCTCAGAGGCGGCAGCGAGGATGCTAAGCAAGACACGGGGCGAGGAAACTGTCATCAAAACAGTAACACTGGCTCGAGGAACCTTAAGTAGTTTGAGCCCACTTGGGACGACAAGTGTGACGAGTGGAAGAAGCTCTGAGCGATCGAGTATACCGCGCACAACTTCTCCAGATGTGCGCGAATGGAATGATCCACTGAAGCTTCTGGGTTCTGTAAGCGTGGTCGAACTGCTCGAGCTCGACACAAGGCCAACTTTTGTTGTGGATATTGACGATTATGCCAACTATACACCCGGATCATCCAATTTACAGATATTGTTTTCCAACAATGCCTTGCGCTCAAACCTATCGATATGGGAGGCAGTTGTCGGGAAATCACCTGAGCATCCCGCAGAGGAGGCGCTGTCGCATGCAACTAATCAGTTCCGTGGATGGCTGTTGAGTGCCGTGACGAAAGAAAACGAAAAGGATGTAAGCTCGTCCCCGATAGAGCACGGCGGTGTAGTATGGTCATGCCAAACATTAAGGAAACGTTTACGAATAGTCTCTGGGGCAGTGCCGCCATTGAACATGGTCAAAACACCTTCTACAAGCACTTCGTTTGAGTTTGCCATTCCATCGATATCTCCAGTAGGCCTCCTGTCTGATCTCACACCAGGCATTGTATCGCCATCAAATCAAGCCAATGAGCGCCAGGATTATTTCAGTTTGCCAACAGTCCAAGAGAACGAGGAAACGAATGCTCTGACTGCTATGCATCACAACCACATGAACAATACTGCAACTACTGTTTCCAGTAATAGCGGTGGCTCAACATCAAGGCTTACACGTCTCAACCCATCTTCAATAGAGGACACAGCTTATACAAACGAGTGCGTTCTCAGGGCCCATAGTGCAGGTGACGTTGACTCTTTCCATAGAGAACCGAAAGCCCCGAACGAGCATGATATGGGTTTCTTTGATTGGACGAGACTATCGCTGTCACCCTCTCTACCAAGGCATATTCAGTTCGCGCGTTCAGTCGACTGGGCATCGACACCCCTAGGACCGATCGAGTACTGGTCAAATGATCTTCGAGCCATGTGCAACTTGATCATGTAAGTCATGGCGAACTGCAACCTGCTGTTTCTTTGATAGAAAGCTGATAGGGTCCCAGGGCGAGTCCACACCCTGCAGCTATGTATTGGGGAGACGAGCTGGTTGCTATCTATAACGAGGCATATATCGGTCAGTTCCAAATCCGGTGCGAAAGAGGCTGTCAAGCTGATACATGCAGGACTTGCGGGCCAGAAGCATCCGACTCTCATGGGGCAAAGTTACAAAGTCGCCTGGGCGGAGATCTGGGATGAAGTTAAGGACGTCTTCGCCAACGCTCGTCTAACTGGTCAAGCTACGATGAAGGACGATGATTGTCTGTTCATGAAACGGAATGGATTCCTCGAAGAAACTTACTTCTCGTGGTCAATTATTCCTATGGTTGGTGAAGACGGGACAGTCATGGGCTTATATAACCCCGCTTTTGAAAAGACAAGAAGAAAAATTGCCGAACGGCGCATGCTTACCTTGCGAGAGGTAGGTGAACGGACTGCGACCGCACGAGATGTGAAAAGCTTCTGGGACCAAGTATTGGCTGCATTAACCGAGAACGAGTTCGATACGCCGTTCCTCATGTTGTATTCGGTTTCGGACGAAAACGACAGCGACTCTTCCTCCCTGCATTCTAGCAGTCTCTTATGCGCCAAGTACTGCTTCTTAGAAGGATCCCTCGGAGTGCCGAATGGCCATCAGGCTGCCCCTGAGCAAATTGACTTGAAGGAGGGCCACGAAGGTTTTGGACCTGTCTTCCGCGAAGTCATGAAAACAGACAAACCCACTGTTATCAGCATAGGATCAACACGTCTCCCACTATCCATGATGAATGGCCTTGAGTGGCGAGGGTTTGGGGATGCCTGTCGAGACGTAGTGGTGTGCCCAATTCACCCTACTACAGGCGAGACAATCCTTGGCTTCCTCGTTATGGGTGTCAATCCACGGAGACCATACGACGATGACTACAACCTCTTTGTTCAACTACTGAGCCGACAGCTTGCAACCTCCTTGGCTTCAGTGGTCCTTTTCGAAGAAGAAATTCGTAGAGGGCAAAAGGCCGCAAAGCTTGCAGCGGAAGATCGTTATAACCTGTCTGAGCAACTTGCTGCACGTACGCAGGAAGCGCGTGAGAATGAGCTGCGATTCACAAGAATGGCTGAGTATTCACCTGCAGGTCTGTTTATTGCCGACCATGTCGGACGAATCACCTATTGCAACGACACGTGGTTCGAGATTACTCGGGTGCCAAAAGATAGTAACAAGACGGACAGGTGGATTGATTACGTCAAAGAGGAAGACCAAGGACTTATTCAGGAACACTGGAAACGTCTCGTTGAGAACACCGCACCGATCAACATCGAATTCAGATTCAAAGCACCATGGGAAGATCGAAGCGCAAAAGCAACGAGTGACACTTGGGTACTGTTCAGCGCTTTCCCGGAGAAAAATGAGAGTGGACAACTCAAGAGTGTATTTGGAAGTATCACAAATATCAGTCCCCAGAAGTGGGCCGAAGGTTTCCAGAAGAGGAAAATGGAAGAAGCTGTGGAGCTCAAGAGACAACAGGAAAACTTTATCGACATCACTAGTCACGAGATGCGCAATCCACTTAGCGCGATCCTGCAATGTGCTGACGAAATCTCGACAACATTGAGCGACTTCAGACAATCTGGTCTACAAACCATCGAACCCGGGATTGTTGCTAACTCAATCGACGCTGCCCAGACTATTGCGCTATGTGCACAGCATCAAAAGAGAATAGTCGACGATGTCTTGACGTTGTCAAAACTCGACAGTGCAATGCTGATGGTCACTCCGGTTGATGCACAGCCGTTGCAAGTTATCCAACGTGCTCTGAAGATGTTTGAAGGGGAGGTCCAGACTGCTGGTATCCAAATGGAGTTCATCCTTGGCGATTCTTTCAAGAAACTGAACATCGATTGGGTCAAGATTGATCCATCTCGTGTTCTGCAGGTCCTCATCAATCTGACCACTAACGCCATCAAATTCACATCCACTGAAGAAACTCGAACTATCACTGTTGTCCTATCAGCATCTACTACCCGACCCTCATTAAGCAAATCACCGGCTGTTAGCTACTTCCCCATGAAGTCCAAGCGCATTGACCAAACCCTAGGCCCAGACTGGGGTGAAGGTGAAGAGATCTTCTTGGAGTTCCTTGTACAAGATACAGGTCGAGGACTCAGTGCAGAAGAACTCAAACTCCTCTTCCAGCGCTTCTCTCAGGCCAGCCCACGGACGCACGTACAGTACGGAGGAAGTGGCCTCGGCCTTTTCATCTCCCGCGAGCTAACAGAGCTACAAGGCGGTGAGATCGGCGTCTCTTCTGAAGCTGGTAAGGGCAGTACGTTTGCGTTCTACGTTAAAGGCCGAAGAAGCTCAGAGCCGAAGGAAGCCATCGACAGCGTTCCCGCAGCCGTGACATTGTCTAGGAAAGTGTCCAATTCAAGAGAGAAGGGACATATTGATGCGCCAAAGATCAAGGACTTTGCCACCCAAGCATCTCCAAGGAAACCTTTTGAGAAGCCCAAATTACCCTACGCACATCTCCGCGTGCTCATCGTGGAGGACAATCTCGGTATGCCAATCATTCTTTTGCATCTTCAACTAAAATGACTCAAAAACCACCTTGCTAATACAATCCAGTGAACCAAAAAGTCCTCCAACGCCAACTCCAGAACCGCGGCATAACAACAACCGTAGCAAACCACGGTGGCGAAGCCATAAGCCTCCTCTCCACATCTTCTTATCACACGTCTTCTGGCCCCAATGCGCCTGATCTTGGCGTCATACTCATGGACAAAGAGATGCCCGTCATGGATGGCTTAGCCTGCACCTCTAAAATCCGGGAAATGGAGCGCAAAGGGGAATTAAGGAGGCATGTGCCAATTATCGCAGTCACGGCAAATGCGCGGAGCGAGCAGATCGCTACGCTCTTGGCTGCCGGAATGGATGATGTTGTGAGCAAACCATTTAGGATTGCAGAGTTGGTGCCAAAAATCGAGGAGTTGAGTCTGAGGTACCACGGAGAAAAGAGTGATAGGGAGTTGTTGCAAGAGAATGCGTTGCAGACTAAAGACAGTGGGGTGAGCTTTACTCTGGAGACGCCTGGGAAGTGAGATGAAAGTGCTCAACACCCTGTTGTGGAAATGAGGTTGTGTGCGAGATTCTGCCATTCCGATTACGATTTGGATTGCATTTGCATGGTGTTCTAGGCGCAGAAGAGCGATTTCTTGGGTTCTTGCTTAAGTCTCTCATAATAATAAAGGAAGAGGGCAAGAGGAAGGTATCGGTACGGCATAGGTGCAGGTTCAGGATATACCCTATAGTCACGCCACACTATCTTGCAGACAACACGACCTATTTGTAATGCATTGTAATGCAGAATCTCACCATTGTTCATCTCGATCCGGGAAAAGAAGGTGGCAATGAATGTACAGATCCAAGACTAGTAATACATCTGCAGAGTAAACGCCTGTAAAGAAATGCATCGCCCCCCCCCCTCCCCCCCAAAACCAAAAGCCCACACGGTCACGAGCTGTTTTAACATTCAGGTTCTTCAAATGCCGTCATACAATTTATCGTCTGTTCAGATTAATCCTCGGTGATGCCTCAAATGGCCATGACTGACCTTTATTTCACATCAATCTTCGCCGCCAACTTTATCTTTATGGACCCTCTTCAGATGATCAACCATTTTGTCAAGTCTTGCGAATGCTTCCCCACCACCGTTCTTGCTCCTCCTGCACTCATCTTCGGGGCACCAAAACTGTGGCCTTTTGCCTCCAAACCCTTCGTGGATTGAGTTGTGGTGGCGCTTAAGCTCAGCTACACGACCAAAAGTGATATGCGCACAGTCTGGATTGGGCCATTTGTATTTTCCATTAGCATGAAGAAGACCAAGGAGGGGTGGCTGAAGGAGACTTTTTTTTGTTATCGAGCTGCTGCTGGGAGCAACAATGGAGTGGCGATGCGGGAACTGTTGTCTTGTAACACGGTTGCTGGATGCTGTTCGGCGTGAATTTTGTCGAAAGTTTCTGGTCGTTTCTTTGTGGATCACCGGCGGAAGTGAGTGTGATCTATCGAGTAAGTCAGCATCCGGTTTCCCCGTCCTTGCTTGCCGCAGCTTATTGATGCATATCTTTATTATCTCGTTCACTATGTTTCTCGAAAAGCAGAGTATGAAAATAGATTTCAGAAGAGGAATCACATCTAGCATTCATATGGCAATCGTTCATCCAGTGTCTGCGATGCTCTGAGCACGGACATAGATGATCCATGAGTAGGATAAGCGGAGCGAGTATGCTTGCGGAACTGCTATCTGTCAGTTACTGTCCGAACAGACCTTGTGTAGCTACAATGATACGAATCAGCAACAGAAATTTATGGTAAGTGTCTCGGAGTAGCATGCTTTAGCGTTTGTATTGCATGTATACATGTCCGGGACTCGGAGATCGAGGGCTCAGATACGACTCTGAAAGATCGTCAGGCCCAGGCATGGTATTGGCAGACAAAAGGTTTCACCCATACCATCATACGATCGAGCAAGCGATCTTAATGGAACCTATTTTTGTTTAGCTACATGATTGGCTCCAGAAGCCGGCTTTCCATGGCGATTGATTCCTGGGCTTCATGGCCTACAATCCCTTCCGGACAGTCTCTAGAAGTATACTAGGGTTGGTATACTCTTATAACCCAGGAGTTTCGGGTATGTGGCTGCTTCCTTGGAATTCCCTCCGGCCTGGGACGTAGTAGTTGCGCCATTGGAGTCAAAAAAAAACGGTTGCGCTCACTTAGCGGGAGATATGCTAATGTGTTGTACTGTCCAATTGAAAGAACAGCTGAGGGAGTTGCAAGTGCAAACTTAATGCCTAATAGAAACAAGAGACCGCGGCTAATGTTTGCACGTACCGATCTTGAGACCCAGCAAAGCCAGTTGTGGGTAGGCTACCGTAATCGAAATATGCTTGGTGTCGTTCAGGCGTGGCTTGATGGAAAGATACTTCAGATCCCATCGTTATTGTTGAGTTGCTAAAAAGACGCGCAGTCATGCTGTAATGAGGCTCTGCTGGGGATGCTACCGAGGGTTGCGTGGTCCCTCCAGAGATCTATCAGCTGTAGAAGCAACCTAGCTCTTACCACTTACAATCACTGCTGGAAGATCCAGTCAACACATCAGCTCGGCCCACTGCAGTGTTGAATGAGCAGTTGCAGAAGCTTGGTTCGGATGTATTGTATAGCCCTGTTTCGCTGAAGGGCATGTTAGGAATATTATTGTCAGTGTTGTCAGTATCGTTGTCCAAGTTCATGGCTGGAGAAATGGGTCGAGTAGCAGCTCGTGCACGCAGAAAATAAAGGAGAGAGAGAAGCTGGAAGGCACGATCTAATAATGGATAATATGACAACACATGCATGGCATGGCATTTTAGGGGGTACCATTGCCCCACAAAGTGAGGAGTGCAGAGCCTTGGGCATTTGCATGAGGCATTTGTATGGGGCACCATAGGGCACCATGGGGCTCCAAAACCAACTCCCGATGAATGATTTGAGAACAAGCCATCGGCAATGTACCCCTACGACCCAAGGTCTGCCCTACACTATTCATGTCACTGGGGCGCGGGCTCTGCACAAGTGACTCGCAACGTTGTCTTTGAGAGTCTAGCTTGCATTATGCCTCGTGTATACATGATATTACCATATCCAATCATGTTCCAACTATCAAGCACAAAACACCCAAGCCTCAGGCACTGCCTCAAGCTATACGATTCGCATATGAAGTGAATTGTCGCAGCTCTTCAATTGAGTCGTTTAGTGCGCCACAACCCATACCCCACAACACATTCTGTAGCAACTTCCACATAGCTCAGCCACAAAGCTTTGCCACTTTTTACTGTAGCCTAAAATTCCTTAGATATCGTCCAAACTTCCTCTGCCGTCTTCACATACTGGCAGAACTCTATCACAAAGAAATCATACATCTAATCTGCCTCGCTTAAACATTCATTCTTGCTGATCATGCCATCCATCAAGTCCGCCATAGTTAGCACCCCAGACATATGCACTGTAGTAACGCCCATAGTTTCCTATCCACACAGTCTTGTAGCTTGCGACCACGGCCCTTAGATCGTGCAAGAATTGATCGGTCTCTTCTTTCTCTTCCACTGGCTCTGGTGGGAAGTACTTGGCTTTGATAACGTGGAACCAGACTGTTGATTCGACAGTCACCACCAGCCCCACGCCAGCATACAGGGTAGCGTACTGCTGGTCGCACCTCTCCGATCTGAACCCATAGGTTCAGAGATGACGATGGGCGTCCTTCTGGTGGGTCAGGTTTATGCGAAGACGTGTATCGTCCTTCTGGTGGGGCATTGTGAGTGCTCGGATCTGGCAGGCTGTGCATTCGGCGTATAGAGAAAGGTGAGGCTCCACGCGCTACTACCAACATCTGAACTGTACGGACAAACATGATGGATTTGGCAATCGAGGAAATGAAGTATGAACGATGGGGAGGCCTGACCGACATATGAAAGGCTTGCTTATGAATGCTCACACTATGTCTTTATACTGTACCCAACCTGCATTCTATTGCCTGCTTTACTCCATGTTCTTCACATGTTGTTGCAGTAAGCCGCCAAGCCTCATCCTCCCTTTCCGGATGAAAATCGCGAAATCGACGCAATTTCCCACTAGCCTCGACAATTGGCATGGGGCTGCTCATGTGCGCCGTAAGTGTCTATTTCGCAACGAGACAGAGATACATGGACGCATGGTGTGGGCGTGGCGATTGCTCGTGGCAAGTGGTCAGATGACGGCTGTTGATATTAAAGACAAGAAGAAATGCTGACCAGCCACTCTTATTTTCCCTATTTGCTAGATCTCAGAGCGGGGAAGCAGCTGGCAGGGATACCGCGGCAGCCATCAGTATGGCCCACATCGTTTGTTGATGGCCCACCCTTTTGCATGCATCATTCAGGAACGCAAGCAAACTCCACACGCCTTGAGTGCCCAGCGCTCAAACCTCAACACACCTACCACCTGTTTTCTGAGCTGCTTTTGATCCTGGAGCTGCCCATCCGAGTACTATGCACACCACCGCCCATAACGCAGCACCGTATCCAATACCAACTATAGCTTTAAACGCCCAAACCTTAATACTGCTGCCCGTCCTGGTAGCCCCACCGTAACACAACAGCACGTATGTCAACCAGCAGCGCGGGCTGCATTCCAGGGCCGCGTTGTTGCTGTGGAAGCAGCGACTGTGCCTTCCTCGCCCATAACGGTCGCCTACTAGAAGGCCTCGAGCGAGATGTCTCTAAAGCTGCACAGCTCGGTCAAGTATGTCCACACTTGCATGCTCGACAGCCTGCTGCACTCGTCTGGCTGCAGCTCCGCCCAGCAGCTATCCTCACCTTCGCGCCATGCCACTGACGTTTGCTCTACAGGCCTTGCTCGTCCGTCATGAAGCCTACGTCGCCGACTCGGAGCGCGAACGCAGGCAGATGATGGCCACTATCGAACGCCTGGAAAACGAGAAGCTAGAACTCGAAGCCAAGAATGCGCAAACAATCAAAGAGAACCGGGACCTCCTGGATCAGCTCGAGCAGCTGAATGAGTCTGTGTGCGGCTCTGATGCTCAAATACAGGCGTTACAGGACACGCTGCGCTCGACCGAAGAGGAACTACAGCGGCTGGCCTCTCTGGCTGCACGCACACAGCTTTTGGAGGAACAGCTTTTCGACTTGGAGAGAGAGCAATCACGGCTACAGCACAACTTGGAGTCCAAGACAGTCGATGAACGCACAGCCATACAACGCTGGCAAAAGGCCGAGCGAACGCTTGGTGACCTCCAGGACCAGATCGACCGTATCGAAAGAGAGGCTCGTGAAGAGAGGGAGCGCCATGTTGAAGTTGTCGCACGGATGGAACGTAGAATGGCAGTTGAGGGCGAGCTCAACACGGCGGCAGCACGACTCAAAGCGAAGGCCGGACAAGAGAAAAGCAGCAGCACTGTTGTGTCTCACTTCGTCAAGGATATCCTGCTGGACAATGCAAATCTACAGCATGGAATACTGGAGCTGAGAGAAATGTTGATGAACTCAAATGAGGAAGTCGAGCGACTGCGTGACCAGCTGAGGATACACCAGCCTGTTTCCCCTTCACCCGTCCAGGTCCCCAGAAAAACACTGGACAAAGAGATAGACATGGAGACTGAGGTTGTAGAACCGGTTGGAGGCCAGGAGCTACATATCCACCATCACTACCACAGTGCAAAACCAAGCAAAAATCTTCCCAAAATACCAGCCCAGCGACGGCACAGCAAGAAGAAGCGTTTCAGTTTAACGTCCAGCCATTTTGACCCTGCTCCGTCTCTCAATCGCACATCGACTGCCACCATTCTCTCTCAGACTGCCGTCAGTATTCCAAACTCTCATCGTTGGTCGCAAGCAACAACACTTGGTCCTGGTTCCCTCCCAAGTTCACCCATTTCGGACTCGCATCGTGGCTCTATGTACGACCGTGTATTCAGCGATACAGCTTACGACTCCTCCAGACCTACTAGTCCACCTGATTCAATCAACATGCTTTCTCCTATGTTTGGTCCCACAAAATCCAATGACATCTCCTTCGAGCCGGATTCGACACCCAGTCACCACCGAAGGAGCAGATCACGTAGTTTGAAGCCTCCCGTGGTGCTCTCGACAGTTCGCAGTGCTAGCACACCGCTTGCCATGACTACTAAGAGTGCTGCTCTGGCTGTCATCTCTGCTGTCAGCAGCCCAGCTGGCTCATATACAAATAACGCTTTCACTCCTTCGCCAACAACTTCGACGAATCCCGAACCTCAAGCTGCAATACCCGAGGAGAACGAGGACGTTTCAACATTGGTACCCGAAGACACTCTGGTCACTTCACCGGATGAAGCAGAAACTGACAATGATGTCATATCGCCTATAACACATATGCGGCCTGCGTTACGTCGTCACGCATCTCACGAATCGCTCATTTCGATTTCCGGAATGGACATACATACCTTGCAGTTTCGTCCTGCACAACTCCTAATGTCGAGTCGCTCACGTTTTGCAGCACCCAATAGCTCGGGCTCAATAGACCCTGAGCTCACCCCATGGACTGCTACCGCTCACGGCAGCCTCTCACAAGGCAGAGCGGGTAGCAACGACAGCCGTTCTTTCCTATACTCTACGATCGCAGGTCACAAGCGTGGCTCACATAAAGGTGATGCTCCATCGACAGGCAAGAGTTCTGGAGGATGGTTCTTCGGCAAGTGGGGCGCCACCCCTGCGCCCACGTTGCCATCTCCATCGGCTGCCTCCTCACCCGCACTTCGCCCGACCTCCTCCTCATCTCGTCAGACACAGTCCTCACAAGACACCGCCAAAGCATCAAATCCTGAGATTACAAACGCGAAGAAGAAAGCAGCCGCCAAGTCATTGTCGGCTAAGCCAAAGCTTAGACCGAGTGGTGTCAACCAGAGTGGGGCCATCTGGGGCTTCTTCGACAGCATCCCTGAAACGCCCACCAATGTCGTGGTGATAGACTACGATGCTGAAGCACTGGGCGAGGCGCTGAACGATCGTAGTCCGCCGCGAAACGCTATTGAGTAGAAGGTTGCTCATATGGCGCTGACGGCTCAGTAGGCATGTTGATATCGTGCGTTCATACCTCTACTTGGATACCTTGTGTATTGCTATCTTTAACTATCCTTTAATACTTTCCCTGCTGTTTGGATTTCCTACTGTTTGGAGTAGACGAGTTGGTCCATTATGTTGTTTGGATAGAAGCATGATATGCGTGTATGGTAGATGAGCTTACATAGAGGAGTTGAGATGACGTGGCGGCGAGTGACGGAATTTGAATATACCCTTGATACCGCATGGTAGTCTCATATGTTTTGGAGGATCATAGAATAGATGGAAAACAGAAAGGCAATATACTTACAAACCCACATCAGAAATATATCGCATTACACACAAACCGTACTCTTTGGCTTATCTGCTAGTCATCACCTCTCAAGGTCTTCCTTCACAACCACCTCTATTCTACGACGATTCCGATGTGATAGGTTACAAAAGATTCACAACGTCCCTAAGAAAAAGAAACAAAGAAAATGAATATCTTCAAATGGCCTACTAAGCCCTCCAAGAAGGAGGAAGACAGCGTTAATTGCGTATACTTACTAGTTATAGCATGGGGTGAGACAGCCTGTCAAGAAGCACTTAGCTAGATGCTTTCCTGAGCATATTGAGGATTTACAACGGTGAATGGGTACACTATCTACTTTAATGAGGGACTGATGCAGAGTTTGCTGGCCTTGACATCTAGGATGTCTGGCCTTGTAGTATAGGCTGGGCTTGTGCCAGGATTACTGTAAGAATATTAACCAGGATACTCTTGTTACGAAACGAAAAAAAGGCTACTATATATTTTTGCAGGACAGGTTCAGTTTGCACGAGTAACTGATCGAGATAGAGCGCGCGCTAAACGAAAACGACCAAAATTTGTTACGACAGGATGGTGTTTTTCCATCAAGTTTCTCTGCCGCTACCCAAATTATGCGCTGAAGCTATGTCAGAGCGCTGCTCATTTGAGAAGTCTTTACGGCTCCGTAAAATGGTCTACTACAACGCCAACTAAGATAACACTAACCAATCATGTACAATCTGCTAGTTTTGTTTACATCAGTACTCAAGATTGCTTCACACAAAAGGCTTTCCAGACTGGCTACACATCCTATCAAAATACCGCGACGCTATACTTCAGATGGAATCAAAATATTGTGTCGGTTTCATGACATAAGTTGTATGCATGCTCCGCATTGGATGGTTGCAGACTTGTAGTAGTAGTAGTAGTAGTAGTAGTAGTAGTAGTAGTAGTAGTAGTATTATATAAACGTCCCAGTACATAAAGCAATTGCCTTTACATACATTATCACCTCCCATGGGGTATTGAGGACGCGCCAGTCGCTAAAGCGGAGGCGGATCTTGCGTGAGCAACTCCTTTTCAGGGGTGTATCTTGTCCTCCTCTCCTCGGTGCGAGAGCAAAAGAAACATGCAGTCAATTTGCACGGTAGTGCCAAAGTATATGCCTGTGTGAAGGGGGGCAGCGTTGCAATGTGCAAACGCTGACCGAGAGGTCAGGTTCTATTTGCAAAGCGAAGGAAGTCAGCAAAGACTTCAGGGCTGTCGAGCAACTCTTGGAGGTATGCGATACCCTCTTCAGTGTTAGAGGGTGGCCAGGCAGGCCGTGCAGGCCATTGTGTGAACTAGCGCCGCATACTTGGGCAGTGTACTAGGCAACGCTCCCATCGTAACGCACTACGACTCGTCCGTTCGATGGTACGCTTCGTTCAACGGCGAACGAAACTTATCCTAAGTCGCGATTGAAATGTAAGCGTACAGCAGCTGGTGGTCGATCGAATCAGGGTCGCGAAGTAATCGTAGTTCGGATGGGTTGTTTGGTTTAGAGAAGGATAGGGTGTCATAGGGTTGATATTATATGAGTGTAGAACCAAATGAGACTCAATTCTCGGTCAGGTTATTACAAAAATTCATAGCTAAACTGGCCTAAACTGGCCAAAACTGAGCAAGTTAAAGACATAAAAATGAAGCCGGCGGCGGCCTATCCTCAACTCTCGCCACGATGGATAGTTTCTTACGACTCCAGGCCTCATCCGGCACCGTCGCAGGCAGAATCTTCGTCTTCGCAGTCTCAGTCCCAATCCCAGTCGTCGAGTAGCATCATTGAGCCGCTGCTGCTCAACAGGCCTGCTGACAATAACCTGACCCCATCCCATCAATATCCTACTGACGGCGTTCATGTGGTGCGCGGTGTGCCGTTTGAGGTTGATTTTCGACGCAGCACGTCCAACAGGCCGTAATACAAAACGTGCAATCACACCATACGCATCACGTGGTGCATGACTACTGTGTAGTGAACTTAATCACAGCAGCATCCATACAGTATGGCTAATTGCAGTCGCAGTACTTCCGTACTCTTGTTGCAATTTCAATGATGTAGTGAAAGCGTGGGGTGACTGCTGTAACCACGCATAAAATCATATTTGGAGGTACTTCCTATAAAATATGGATGTTGATATCACACTATGAATTGGACTGTAACAACAACGCGGCATGTCATTTGTGGCTTGATTGGGTATTTTGCAGATCGTTTTGTCTGTGTGCAGGTGTAGGCTGAGTGACAATTTACCAGAAAAAGGCAGTACAATGAAAAAAGCGTCCATGAGCGCTACTTCGGCGTTGGAGTATCTCAGGTCGGAGCTGATCTTAAAAAAAGGACGAAAAAGTCTGTTGGAAGTTGTCGCGGTTGAGATGTCTTGATGAGAGGCCAGTAAAGGTGACCACGTCGTCTAACTTGATTGGGACAAAGACATCAAATGTACATCGGGCGGATATACGATGTCGCTTCGTAGACTGGTACCGAGGGCCCTTCGCACATCGAAACCACGCACCGTACAACGCGCCCCCACCATTAGTATAAGTAGACAACCAGCAAGAGATAGCAAGAATCAATCACAATCAACCCATCTGCTCACCTCGTTGCAACGACTGTTGTTGGTTCACCTATCACCTATGTGATACCCTTTGCCGTGTCAACAGTTATAGATCTAGCGATTTCCTAGAACTCTAATATTGAAGATTTTCTCCCAGAGCCTTTGGGGGAAGACATGATTCAGTAATAAGCGACTCACTTTGGCTGTTTTTCCTAGTAAAAGGGTGCGCATCACGAGTCCGTGCACGGGTATAGGTTGCAATTTGCTCCTCTTGTGGCGGTTCAACCCTATTTGCAACACTACATTCAACGCAATTGAGAACAGCCAGTAGCTCAGAATTAATGTTACGCGGCAGTGGCTCTGGTAGATCACTAAGCCCGCTGAGCACATTTTCAAATTCACAACTTAAGGCAGTTATTGTGAGTATGTCAACAGGTAGACGCGACAGATCGGGGCAGCGAAGAAGTAGTAGAGCGAATTATCGAGTTCACATTAGCATTCATTGGGCTTGTTCTGAGTAATGTGTAGATTGATTGAAAGATGATCTTCTGGGGTATTGTATGCAGTATCTATGCTGGAAAATTGAGCTCTTGCGCAGCGGCGTTGCTATGGCTTACTGGAATCTTTCGGCCGCGACCAATCGACACCTTCAAAGGCAGCAACAACCTTATTTCGACCATATGATAACTTCTGTGATAGTCGAATATTGTGCAGCGAAAAGGGCGCGAGAGCACTCTCACGCGTCTTTTGATTTGGTTGTAGCTGCTGGGTGACGGCCTCTTCAAAGATATCCAAGTCGATTTGATTATCTCAATCAATTGATTTGCACCGCTTGGATAAAACCGAATGAAAATTCACTATCAATAGATTGAATTGATTGAATGCTTACAATCAATCGATTTTGGTTTGATCAGAATGATTGTTGACAAGTCTGAATGGTCAGCATTACAGACGGTTTGCAATTAGGTGCAGATGAGCAGAGTATAACGAAAGGTCTAGCATTGTCCACTCTTAGGAGCAAGGTACTCACAGAGCGCATTGTGCAGGATTTTTAGAGCCAGATAACGGATGAAAAGGGAGGAAACACGACAAGTATCCTAGGAGGTCCTTTGTTAGTCTTCACCTGTGTGTACCATCAGCACTGCTGATTCAAGTGCAGTAATATTTGAAAACAATGATTATCTCTATGCGACTATGCTATGCGGAACGTAGTCTGGAACAAAGAAGATGCAAAGTTGTACTTTGTCCATCTTCCACTATCCTGTTGAACTGGCAATAATATGAAGCTATTTCAAGATTTTAAAGATTATCCTGCTGCTAATCCTGAGGCTTTGGAAGTAACTTGGAATGAAGCCTTACCAACGATAGGAATTCGACGCAGAATGTCACCTGGAGCTGTCAATTGTAGTTGCAAGCAGATCCCTGTTTTCAGAACCTGGCCCGAGCTCCAACTCCACATTTGCCCGACCGATGACAGCATCGTGCCTCATCCTAGCCAGCTCTAACGTCTTTCTTGTACGTTCCACCACCCCGTTATGTTGCTTTTACGTGAAACCACTAGAGTAGTACTTGTAACATCACAGAAGCTTGATCAAGTCTGAATAATGGTATTACTTGACTTACTCACTATAGCTGGACTTCCTACTGCTGTAGGCGCGAGTGAAGCTGTTCACCAACAACAGCTACTTGACGAAGAAGCAGAACTGCCAGAGCGCCAGGAGCCGTTCTATCTAGACGTGTACTGCGATACTCAGTCACGGAAGAAAGACGAGGTGCATGGCACAGTCATCGTCTTGAAAGAGGGGAAGGTAGCACAATTATATGTATACTTCTTGCAGATATACTGACAGCCAATGCAGCTTCGATTATGGCCCAAAGACCCCAAGACCGGTTTGCCGAAAAAGGATCCAGAGAATGGGCAAGCGCCACACCCCTTCACAGGCTTCTTTTATCCCTTTCCAACGGAAGACCTTGACATCCCCCACCGGCCCATCCCCGCGCCTCCAATCCTTGGGCTTGTGAGCACCATACCCAGCTCACCAAAAGCAAAATCAAGTGCTGTGCGACCAAAGTTGAATTGGATATACGCAGACCGCGAGACACGCGAGCTCAAATACGGGCCCCGAGCAGAGGCAAAGCACCACACTGTAGGGCCATGGGATTGGACAGAAGATGAACAGGGCTTGACGCTAGAGGATGAAGAGAGTCTCGTGGCTGTGGAAGAAGAGAAGGGGGGGTACGGGTGGGCGGTGTATTGGGATAGAGAAGACGATCGATTAAAGCAGTGGGGTGTATTGGAGGAGAAGAGGGTGTTGAGATGCAGTCTCGAGAGAAGATTGGTGAACGAGAAGGAGATGGGTGGGCTGGATGATCTATGACCAATTGCAATACAATGTTCGTGAAGGTGTGCGCTCTTTGTACTTCCTAAAAGTTCCATAGTCAGCTCCTCAAATACCAACCGCTGTTATAGGCATAATCCTATACCTTCAGCACGCTCTCCATCCTTATTCCCTGCAACTTTCTCTCGTCAAGCGCCGACATCCCTGCCACACGACGCGTACCTGACGCGCAGCGATTCGATACGTGATCGGCAGGATACGGCTAGACTAGCCGCCGCAGCGCGTACAGGGATCCTACGTGAAGCGTTTCCCCGGCAGAGGCGCAGGGACCCAAAACATAACACACTGTGCCTGACAATAGATAGCTCACTCGCAAGTACGCGTTTCCACCACACAACACCCACAATTGAACTTTACGTTGTGACCATACTTCTTTGGCACTTCGACCTGCTTCTGTCTGCCTGACTATCAAGCATTGCAAGGCACATTCGCACCGACTAGCATTCTTGCAGTAGCTCGAGTGGAGCATCGACAGTTGGCCCAGCACATACGATTAAAAGCTTTTTTTTTTAACAGAAAAGCACGTTATATAAACTCACCATCATGGCAATGAACGGCAGCAACGCAACAGTCGCTCAGCGGTACGTTTCTGCCCTCCACCCCTCCATCCACTCTTAACCTATTGCGCACATCAGCTTACACCACCCAGACTCCAGAAAGAGCTCATGGACATAATGACCAAGCCTACGCCGGGCATCACCGCATTCCCCTCCGATTCTGACATGACGCTCTGGACTGCGACCATCGACGGTCCTGCCGACACGCCCTATGCGAATCTCGTCTTCAAGCTGTCCATGGAGTTTGCAAACAACTATCCCTACAGCCCGCCGACAGTGCTGTTCAAGACACCGATCTACCACCCGAATGTCGACTTCTCTGGCAGGATCTGTCTAGACATTTTGAAGGACAAGTGGAGTGCGATTTATAATATTGGCACGGTGTTGCTGAGTTTGCAAAGTCTGTTGGGGGAGCCTAACAAGTGAGTGCCCTAGCAAGATGCCGCCGACATGTGTTGCTGACAACAGACAGCTCGAGTCCACTCAACGGCCAGGCTGCAGAGCTCTGGGACAAGGACCCCGCCGAGTACAAGCGCCTGGTTCTAGCCCGCCACCAAACGCCTGAAGAGCTCGATGCTTAAGAGCTCTCAGTTTTTGTTTGTTTGGCTTTCCAGCGTGAGTCCCAGGCCTGGGTCGATCTACAAGGGATAGTACCCGGCTGTCAATTTGAATCCATGGAGTATGGAGATGAGAAGCAGCATTGCAGGCGTTCGGTGGGATGGTTTGGCGTGGCGAAGGGTTGACAATGTATCGGCATGTTTGTCGATCTCTTCTTGCCTTGGTGCAAGTTGCTTTGGAGTACCCAATGGGCACACGATACCTTGATGACCGTATACAATTCCTACAGTTCATTTATTCAACTGTAGATACTCGCTTGCATGATGTGCCTTGCAGCTGCGCGGCTTACAAGGTACTCACGGCATAGACGGGATGCCGCTGTGAATCCCGGACGCATATAAATGTGATATTACGATCGGCACTGGGCTGAAGGCGATCATAATGCCCTGCGCCACTGCCGCTCTAGCAGCACATCATCTGTCGCACCTCAGTCAGTGTCGCGCGCACCCGAATACACAATCACCACTGTCCTGCGCATTGTCGCAGAAGACATCTCAGTCGCTCTGCCCTATCGCTCGTTTTTCCGCCTTTAACGCTCGAGTAAGGCGATTTGTATTTTCGTAACAGCCCCAATCAAAATGCTATGAGCTGCCCAACGCAGCCTAGTCAGCATTGCCCTGAAGGGTGATGTGCAGTGCGACATGTCTGGCAATCAATCTGCGAAGCGCTACGAACACGAGGTGAAGTGTGAGGGGGTCCGACTGCACGTTCAAATTGGTGTGCCTGGCGATTAAGAAGGAGACAAGACATTCATCTAGTTAATTCGCGGAAAGACTGGACATGGGTGGAAATGTGAGTGTAATGGGGGCGCACGCGGTGTATAGGCAATCGTAGAAAAGAAAGGTGAGCGCCGATCAGGTACCGAGGTGCATACATGGGTTGGTTGGCAGATCGGCGATCAACGTCCGCCTGGGTACTTCTCTCGAACTGGGCTTTGGAAGACTGCGAGCGACTTCCAGGGCGATGGCAGCAGACGTTGCTGCCGAACTGGGTGCCGTGGGCTCGATCGCAGAGGCCCACTGCCGATGATGTGTTGTGGGAGATGTGGCTGAACGAGGCGGTTCTGGTAGTCAGCCTCAACGTCAGGAAGGGTACAAACGAACACCACCATCTGGCGCATCAAACATCGAGGTAGCACAGAGAATGGGAACGTTGGATCGTGACTGTCATGCAGCGATCGCGTGTCATACGCCTGCATAACTTTGACTGAGATTGACTTTTACCACTGCGAACCGTGACGAGTCCATTTCCTGTACCTGGCTAGGGCGATGCGCGGTAGTGCGGTCATGCTCTTCGGCGATATAGGGCTCTAGCAGCAGCTCGCCTGCCGTTACACGAGCGAGGGCGAACTGGATAAAGGCAACACCGGTGCTAGCTCGCTGTGCCTGATGATCTGGTGACTGCAGCTTGTAGTACTTCATCTATGTACCCCGCGGTGGCTTTGCAGCTAATATCGACGTAAAAGACGGGATGGTTTATGGGGTTCGAGAACCCGTCTGTCGCCTAGAGGAATGCTGCTGAGCTGCAGGGACAACACCCAGAGGGCTGATTGACCGCCAAGTTGAGCTGTGTCCTCAGCAGAGTTGTATGATGAACTAACTGTCTGCAGGGCAAGTTAAGGGCGCCTGCATAGCGGTGGCATTATTCGTGATCGATACGGGCCAGCACTGGCTTCGGTTGCATGAATCGAGCAAAGACAAGCAAGTTGGAGCTTGTTGCCCACCTGCAGCAGTGGTTACTCATGCGCCTGCAGAGTAACACACTCGCTGACAACCGATTATTCCTGCCCTCCGCCGAGCCGGACACGAAATTCCGACGCG
The DNA here is from genome assembly GCA_026120165.1 of Leptosphaerulina australis. NCBI lineage: Eukaryota > Fungi > Ascomycota > Dothideomycetes > Pleosporales > Didymellaceae > Leptosphaerulina > Leptosphaerulina australis. The sequence goes on from JALRMI010000343.1 coordinate 20,504, forward strand.
GATATATTTCTAGTCGACGGCCTAGCGGCCATTAATTCGCTCCACGCGGTCAATCTGACTCTGAATCTCTGAGCTGTTCTGCGCATTTGCTTGCCTGAATTGTTTGTCAACCCACGCCAAAGATGGGTGAGTGCCGAGGTGGGGGCATGGTGTATAGTCAGTGCCCACGGCAGTGTGGGGAAGTATTGGCACGAGTGGATACAAACATGGCCTGATGATGTAGATGATATCCACAGCCATATCATGTTCTTTGGCAAGGAGCATGGGAGGGGCATGAGGAATAAGAAAGTTGTCTTGCCATGATAGCCAGCACGAGCATGCTTGTCTTGTGGGAGGTTCCGTGAGGTGCGGGGCTCCCGCGAGCCAGGGCTGCCACCAAAATAGGTTCGTTCACTGGCCCGGTGCAGATGGCTGCAGTGGCGCGTCCGGATCAAGCTGACCTAAACACCGATAGCTGCGAACCCGCCGCACTGGATGACAGCGCGCGGGGGTGACGCGATGCTCACAGTCAAAGCCTCGTGCCGCGCCGTTCCTGCTGTTTCCTGTTGTTCCCTGCTGCTCCCTGCTGGTCAGGCGCCCGTGTCGTTGAGAAATGTCACGGCTGCCCCTAAACAAGTTGAATTGACGTGAAGCGTGGCCAACAGGAGGCACGGCGATTCTGCAGCCTCAAACACGGTGCTGTTCCACGTCCCAGCCGAAACAGGTATGCCAGCCAGCACAACCCTGGCCCTGTCTGGCGTGAGAAACCAGGGTATTAATGACCGGCATCCCACTTCCGCCGCTGTCGTTTTTTTGACGCAGAGTGATTTGTTCTCGGAAGCCTGCCACGGTGGAGCTGCCGAGTCCAGTGCCAGTCTGGCGCCAGACTCAGCGCGGTGCTCGAATCGGTCAGCGATAGTGGGCGGGCATGGTGGCCATGGTGGTCATGGTGGTCATGGTGGTCATGGTGGCCATGGTGTGCATGGCGCAGCCCTGGCTGAGGCAATGACATGAGCGGTCTGGAAACGAGACATGAAGGCATCAGGGACTCAGATTCAGGGCTGATGGTGGTTATCGATGGCTGTGTCCGTCATGTGGAATGGCATCTCTTCTGCGTAGTAAGGCAACAATACCTTGCAGGAGGCACCGAATTCACGTAGCACAATGTGCCTCTCATGCGGGCCGCCGCTGGATTTGGCATCCAGAACTAGGCGTAATGTTCTATGCCTCGACCGCCCTTGTCCGGCTCGACCGCCCTCACAGGTATGCACGCTCGCCCAACATCGCACTCCGCTCCGCTGCCAGCTGCCCTTCCGCTGCCAGCTGCTCTTCTCCTTCACTCTTGCACTTGCTTGAAGACGCTGAGGTGTGTTTGCGAGTTTGGAACGGTCCTGCCTGCCGTTCATTCCATTCGTGACAGCCAATCGTTTCAGCACCGTACCTTGACACCCGTGCACGCTTGCTTGCTAGAATCCGGGACCACCGCGCTATGACAGTCTGACCGACCTTGTCTGACGGTCTTCCGAGTAGCGAGCCCTTTGTTCGCTCCTCGTCACTCCTGGAGTGCCAACACTCGACCAGACACCAGGAGCTCAGTGACGGGCTGCGACTTCACGCCCGTTCTGGTTGCTTGCTTACCCATACAGTGCCCGGGTGCTCTCTCCATGCATTGCTACCCTTGACGACATCCGGGTGCTCTCTCCAGGCCTCTTTCCGCCTCTTTCTTGGGACGATACGCCAGGTTACCAGGCATGATGATGATGATGACGACGACAACGACGACAACGACGACGATGCTCCCTTCAGGAGGCATTGCCCTCGTTGGAGCCCCGAATGGCGACATCGGAGACAGACAGCCGCCATTGCAGGCCATGCAGGTGGAGATGACCCAGGACATTGTCGACGAGCTCCTCGAGAGCTTGAGGAGCGGGAAACCGCCGCAGATACTCTTTGGTCGGACTCCTGTATGTGTACCAATGTTCTTTTGAGCTTGCAGCATAGTCATCTATTTTATTGCCGCATTGGGTGGTTGTGGTGAAGGCTCGACTCGACGAAGCAAGCGCAACCAGGGCTGACATGCACAACAACAGCAACTGAAATACGGCGACAAGACCCACGTACTGCAAAGCAGTCCTGAAACACATACATGTGAGCTGTACAAATCCAGCGGGACTGGCAGCGACGATGATCTCGAATTCGCCGGCGTGATCAACCACAATCTCATCGTGCAAGAGGCCGCAGATGTGACGGCAGGCGTTGACTCGGCGCTGGCCACACTCAAGAGTAGCATGGCTGCGATCTCAGAGTTCAAGGAAGCCAACAAGTATGCCTCCCTGGTGTCCCCATGGCTGCCCAGCGATCTCTGATGTCAAGTCGAGAGACTCCATCACCCCTGCCCCCTTTGTGCTGCGCCCATTACACAGAGACATAAGTGATATGAGACACTTGGACTGACAATTGTTGCAATTCAGGACTATCGTCGGCGATGCTACTCCTGTCCGCACTCCTGGTCACCGCCGCTTCCCTTCAACAGGGTTCAAGCCGGCGCACTTCGCTCCTTCCAAAGTTGGCTCGTCGCTGCCCAGCATGCCTGTCTCGCCCATGCAGCAGCGTCCACCCACATCGCAGCCAAGCGGCACCCACGAGGCTGTCCTCGCTGCCCTCCGTATTCCTATCATCCACCTACTCGCTCGTTCACCCGCGACAGAGGCCTTTCTCGCTAAGACATGTCGCACTTCTACCGCCAGCGTGCGAGACCTCTTGCCTAAGATAGCCAAACGCTCGACTCAAGATGCAGACAAATGGCAGCTGACCGATAAGTCGTTCCGTGAGATCAACCCGTACAACTTCCCATACTCGACCTCTGAGGAGCGAGAACAGGCGATCGAAAGTGCAATCAAGTCGTTTGACCGCCTTCGATTGACGAAAGATGACAAGCTTTGGCAGATCCTGCTGCCACGTGAAGAGCGAGGGCAGGGCAAGTGCTTATCACGCTCGAAGGTGAAGCCCCTGGAGGCCAAGCCCAAAGCTTCAACCCCTCTGCACAAGATGTCGGATTTCACAAAGAAGAAGCCTGCCGTGAAGAAGGCCGATGACAAGACTGCGGAGAAGAAGGCCGACAGCGAGAAGAAGATTAAGATGGCCAAAGAGGGCAGCAGCAAAATAAGCAAAGCAGTAAGGGACAGGGTTGTGCCGCAAGACAAGCCAACGGCAAAGGAGGTGAAGGAGGATGTCACGAAAGCAGCAATGCCAATGCCAGCCCCTATCTCTAACCCAGAGGGCAAAGCCACCTCCCGCCCTGCTCCTTCGACTGAAGCCCCCAAGATCAAAACTAAGAAGGTGCCCATGGCTGAGGGCAATTCTTCTAGCACGGCGCCGCGTGCAAAGCCCAAGATGGCGACTGCGCGGGACTCCTATCAGGATCGCCAGCACAAGCCTGTCAGGCCTGTCAGGCCTGTCTACAATACCAAGCCAAAGAACCCTTCTCCTCTGTCGGCTTCGCCTCCAGTCAACGCCAGCGACTTTGAAGATAACCACCCAGTACATAAGGCTCTTGCGGCAGCGGCTTCGCCTGTAAAGTCATCGTACGGCAACTCTGACCGCTCGCTGAAGCGCAAGGCGAACGACATTGACAGCAACATCCACAACCACAGTCTGGCTGTAAAGAAACCCAACTCCGATCGCGCAATATCCAATCGCATACCCTCGCACACCAACGGCAGGTCTAATGGTTTGACTCCCTCGAGTAACACCCTCCAGAAGCGCAAGCCGGATGACTCCTCCACCAACACACCCACCACCGCCCCCAAATCCCGCAAAGTCACCAACATCAGTGTTGGTTTAGCTTCCCGCTACAATCACAACAACTCTCATCCTTCGCCTGGTGACTCATCATCCTCGACCACATCACCTACCATCCCAAGTCTGAGTTTCCGCCAGACAGTCGAGCTATCTCAAAAGTTTCAAAAGTATTACACCAAGTATGAAGAACTCTACTGGAGGCTGACTGAGGCCACTTCACCGCCAACGGAAGCGCAGAGGAACGATCTGTTAATGATGCACAAGAAGCTGGAAGAGATGAAGAGAGAAATCAAAGCAGGTGCCAGGATGCAGCGCTGACACGGGAACAAACACGGCGGGCTCACACCAACCCGGGCAGTTGGTGCGCAGTTTGACGGACGCGTTTAGTTCTATACCCACGATCACAAGGGCTGCACAATGCTGGCAGCAAGTTGCATATCAAAATGTGCCGACCTCTTTCCTGTCCTTTGGGACTCTTTTCGCGGTATTACAGTTGGTTTATTGATTCAAATTACATGTTGCACAGCAACCGAGGGATGGTTTGCTGCATATGGGTATCTGGAATTTTTGCGACATCTCTGCTTCAATTTATAAAAAGGGGACATTGAATCACCCTACATGTGCAGTAACGACAAACGATGCATAATGGCTATACAAAAGAACTGCGTTAGTCTATATACCCTTCACAGTACAAACAATCAAAGATACAAGAACTAAATTTTGCCCTTCTGTAAACGTGTTCATGCTTGAGGGCACCTGACCAAAGCGCCCTAATGCAAGAGCTTTATACGAACGCCGAAGACGGAGCGACATGCCGCGAATAGAGTCGGCATTTGATTCAAGCCAGCACTCAGTTAGCAATGTTTGAATGCCTACAGAGTTGCCCAACAGCGTTACCCGTAAAAATGGGGCGACAATGTAATTAGAGACGTTGTATGGTTCATGCTTCGAGTTTTAAATCATGTGACTTAGATTTCAGGGTTCCGGCCAAGCCGAAAAAACCGCTGATCATGCACCACTGCCCGTACGCATCCCTGCCCTTGTGTCACAACGTCATTTCAGCCCTATGCGAGGTCTGACGTGCCTTGACGCAGTCAATAACATCACGATTACCCCATTTCGGTTCAGCTACAGCAACAATCCGTATCACTGTACTATCGAGATTCTTCCTTAATGCGCTTCCTTCGCAATTTTATATCGAACTTGGGAAAGAGACGTTACGCACAGGTTCACGACGTGAGAGTTGAATACTTGAGATATCCTGCCAAAGATATATTGGAGAAACAAAGTTCACAGGACAATATGTCGCAATCACTAAATGGCATGTATAATGTTTCCGTTTGCGATCTTGAGCTGTATTCATGGGGTTCTGTAGTAAGACATTGATCGTTTGAAACCCAGATCGAATATGTTACACACCAACCATTGTAAACATGGAATCATTTACAGCATCTATCCGGCTGACACCCAATAGTATTCAAGAAGCCTCTTGCCCTCCACTCCACGCAACCTCTAACCGGCTTCACCCGTTCAGGCTATTGCGAAGCGCCCAAATCCGATTACGGCAACCACAGCATTGCGGGCATTGTGACCAACGAGTTCCTCGATTACAGTGCTGCACAAGGCAACAATCTACGTGAGATTGGGCTTACGGATGGCTGCAAGTGGTGTCTGTGTGTAAGCAGGTGGAAGGAGGCATTTGAGAGTAGGTCTGGCGATGACGATAAGAAGGTACCCAAGGTGGTGCTGAAGGCTACAAATCAAAGGGCGCTGGAAGGTGTAGATTTGGAAAGCTTGAAGAAGTTTGCTGTGGACAAGGAGGAAATGTGAGTACGTGAATTATGAATTATGAATTATGAATTATGAACTAGGCAAGATGTGACATGGTGCTGTTCCACGGCTTTTGCACACCTTGTCGCTCAAGATACCAAAATGCTGCACAGCCAGCCACTTTTATATCAAGAAGCAAATGTAAAATACCATCAACAACAAGCATTGATTCTGCTGCTCTTTGCTGACCTGCATCACTCACTGGCACTGTCTATACACTTGTCCAGGAGTGTTGCGCGTGATGACATCATGCCCTGCACTAGCGTGGCGCTCGCTTGTTCCTGCCTTACTATCACCAAACTTAAGTCACTTCGAACGGCGCCTACTCAGGTATTCTTTCAAGTACCCAAGCAGACCAAAATATATTTGTGCTACTTCCATAATGGTCTCCTGTCCCGAATGCGGCGCTGGGGCGGATCTGACGAAGGACGGAAGCTACGCGCATTGCGCTTCTTGTACGTGCCCCGCCATCGTATTGTGGTCGAGCATGCAATGTTGAAAGCGGCGCTGACTCGACTGGAACTCCAGGTAATACCATCTTTGAGCCGGGGAAAGACGGAAGTCATTACAAGGGCAGTGGTAGTGGTTCTGGTGACAAGGAAGAGACCAGGAAAGAAGAGGCTAAGAAAGAACAGACCAAGGAGGGCGAAAGTAAGAGCTAATGCGCCGCAAAGATTTGTAATAGGTTCGTTGCGTGTATTGCATAGTTTCATTACATATCTGACAAGAGAATGTAGGCGCTTCCTATGGCCATTGAATAATCGCTATATCCAAACGTGCTTTGTACCATATAAAATTGCTTCGCAACACTGGGGGCCGATTGCTCCACAACACAAAACATTACAAAATTTAGTAACTACAAGTTTAGAGAATACCTCACAAACATGAAAGGACCTGCAGTTTGGCAATTTCAAGAAGATCGGACCTGAACCCATACAGTCTTTGCTACGCTTGGTACTCCCTCCGCACTGACAGCAAACAAGTACCAAGCCCCGGGCAACACAATACCCGGATCTCCAGGTAGTTTCAGCACAGACTCAGTACCATTTGTTACCCCTGTGAGAGGTACCCGTCTCTGATCGCTGTTAATGCTGTGCGTTACGCTGCCAATTCTGGCCAGCGAAAATTGCAGTCCTTCAGCAGGACCTTCCGTCCTGACCCTTAGCTCACCTCCGGGATTGACAGCATTTCCTATTGATCCAATAACCGTAGTAATCACTGGCCGTGGTGCTTCGGTAAGTAGGTAAGGTGGCGTGAAGATCTGCCCATTCGGATGATCCACAGTGTTGCGGCAGCGTTCAGAGGTCCCGCTACCATCCTCGTAACAGAGCCCACCGCCACCGCTGAAGACAGTGCCATCACTCAATAGGATCGAAACAGAATGATAGTTTCGTGGAATAGACTCAGGCGCCAGCTGAGTGAACGTCTTTGTCGCTGGGTCAAAGAGTTCGGGTATGAACACAGGTTCCTTATTTGTAAATCCTTCCGCCCAACCCTGGCCACCAGTGATGAGAACCTTGCCGTCTGGCAGCACAACTGCGTTTGCAAAGGCTCTTGCGTAGTGCATATCTGGAAGTTGTTCCACTGTAGCTTCTTGGCCTACTCCATCGATTTCGACGAGATGGGCTACTCTAAGGCCTGGTGCTAGATGGTAGAACTGAGATCCGCCGGCTGAGAATATCTTGCCGATATCGTACATCACATTGACGCCACACATGGCATCGTTCACCCTGTCACGTACGCCGGCAAATGCAACACTCCCTGAGCCATTCGTATCATACCAGTGCATAGTCTTGCTGGGTCCCGCTTGGAAGACTGAGCCATTCTTCCAAGGAAAAAGCCAGGCATGGTTGTCTGTTCGGAATTCACCTTCATGGTCGTAGGTCAGCATCGGATTGACATCAGCTCCCGGAAGCAGAGTCCAGGTGTTAGCGAGGGGATCGAAGATCTCGCCTGTCTTTCCACCGCGAGCACCGCTCCAAGAGCCTCCAATAGTGAATATTTTACCATTCGAGACAATTGTTGAGCTTTGATAACCGCGTGGTATCCGCATATCCGGACCAGCAGTGAACGTATTTGTCGCAGGGTCGTAAATGCTAGTCCGCTCTGCATTCGAGCCACCGGTGATCACTAGTCGTCCATCGCCCAGAGAACTCATACCTGGGCAAAACATGTCATGTTGGGTGTTGGAGACCTGACGCTGAGAGACAGTTCCTGTGCGGTAGTTGTACTCTGCAAATTGTGTTATACCTCGTTGACCTCCAAAAGAATTTGGAGACCATGCAGAGAAGAACATCAGTCGAGTTGTTTCTGGCGCTTCGGGTATGATGTAGGCAGCGGCTGGAATGATGGGGAAATCGATGACTGAGCCCCATGATCCTTGAGCGAGTGCGGTTGATAGTAAAACATTCAAGAGTACAATTGCTTTCAAAAGCATATTGAATTAGTTCAACAGTTTGAGAGCGCCCCTGAAAAGAGGGAAGATACAAGCGAGTGTAAAATGCGATGCTAAGCTGGAGGTTCCATCAACACCACGCCGTCTATTACTTATAGTTTTCCGTACATGCAAACACCCTCGAACTTCGAAATCACTTGTCAATTCCTTTAACAAGACTAGCCCATTCCATCAAGTACACATGGACTATTCAGATTTGAAGCCAGTGTTGCTGTGCCATACGTCTCTTCTCGACAGAGTTACGCCGAAGGTTAAGCTCGCCGAATTAACCTATGGTGAGCAGTAATGAAAACTTACCACCATCGTCTCCATGTTTACTTTCAAATATCCACCTGATTCACATGATGATTGAATGCATGGAATAGACCTCACCATGCCAAAGTCTGACTTGGCACCTTGTCCAAACGCGATAGAGTAACGAGCTGCAGTGAACGTTCACAGGCTAACACCCGAATAGAAAGAACAACATCGAGATTGCCGAGTTCAGACTAACAAGGCCTTTAGTACACTAGCCTCTCGGCCGCTCTAGACCTGACGCAGCGAGATCATGTTGCCAAAATGGTGGGGGAAGACCGCAAGCTACGATTAAGGTGCGGACTTCATCCCGCAACACGAAGGCGTTCTCGGCGGCGGGGTATTAGGTTTTCGCTGCCACCTTGAAAACTCTCAATGGGCTTTTGTGGTTTGTGACTTCTCGTCTTCTGCAGTGGCCGATACCCTGTTGTTTATTCAGTTCTCCAATGATGGCATTGTTCTGAACACGGTCAGTGATAACGAGTGACTATTTTCATTCTTTCTCGAAATTGCTGTAGAGGTTTGATTTTGTTTTGAGACCAAAAGCAGCCATTTTCTTGGTTCGCGAAGGCGCACTTGGCTTTGAGCGTGGCATGGATACAAATGATCTTACCGAGAAAGTATAGGTTAGACCCAGCATGCGTTGTGCTAAAGTATCTTGCCAAACGATAACATTTTATGTCGGGTAGCTTTGTGGAAGATCTGTGGAAGATCAGCGGAGACCAGTATACATAGATTTGATTTGATTGATTTGACTCTAAATCAATTCAATCAGCCGGCTCGACTTCGGCTATACCCAATCCTTAAGAACTCGGTTTTTCAGCTGTATACACACCCTTATCTAACCTACTAACCCATGTCAGCCGGAGCTCCGGTAAGGAGCCGGGAAGTTTCCGGTCTGTACAGCTGGTTACTGTTTGCCCCATCGTTCTATCCTATCTTTGTTCTATCTAATCTTTGTCTATCTGTTTGCTCTTAGCCAGCAAGCCTCATATAGGCTGCCGCTTGCGATAATAGACCAATCGACTCGATTCATCCCAATCAGATGCTCGGAGTTGTTGAAGGACTGGTCACACCATGTTGTCGCTTATAGACTGCTAAATGACTACATTGACAGTAATTATGGGAGCGACAGCGAAGCTCCAAAGACCCTCTTTGCAGTATAACTGTACAAAAACACCAACAACACCTGACTCTGATTTGACTCTGATTCCGGGTGTTTGATCTAAATAATTTAGGAATCAAAATCTATGCCAGCATAGTTGAATTACAGACGCTACCAAGTACGCTAGATGGGGGCTGCTTTCTCACAACCATATCTATGAAAGCATCTACAAAAGCATCCATGAAAGAGAAGCCCCTCCGGGGAGGGGGGGGGGGAGAGCGTTTGGAAATCATCATTCTCTCTGGCTTCATGCTCAAGCCACAATTGCCATTACAAAGGAAGAAGATCAAGAGGAGCAGCCGGAGTCGCCCATCGGCCATCTTATACACTTCGAGCCTCAGCTCCCTGCTCACAAGCTCCACAGCCAACATCAATTGTATGTCATTTCAACCGAAAAAAAAAGTCATAAGAGGACGCGCAATTATACGCCATGACGGCATATGTAAACAACTTCCGAAGGCACTGTCGGCACTGACAACGACCGCATGAAGCACACTGCGGCGAATGTAGACCGCGTTTGATCGATTTGTGCAGAGCACAAATGGCCCACCAAAATCGTCTTTGTTTTCTTCTGCAGCCTCAATGGCAGACTTATTGTTGAACAGTTGCGGAACAGTCTGCATGGATCTGGGCCTCTCAGCAGATTTTCAATGTAATATGCTCCCCTTCTCCAGATCCAAGGCCAGTTCCTTGCTCCGAACGCTATATTCGGAGGTCAATCACAGATACGACCGGCTTGCGCTGCTGCATGTTTGTAACATAAGGCCACTGGTATTATTTGACATGCTTTGTTTAGAGCGCTTCAAGATAGCATCCCTCACTCAGTCTTAAAACTTGTATATTCATGGAGGAAGGGCAAGTCAGGGCAGATTATTTCCAGCGCACCTACCCAACTTCTCCTTTACCGAAGTCATGAGCTTGCAAGAAAGCTGTAAACCTGTGGGTTGTCCTAGACAGGGAAGTGTCAGTTGTCTTGGCATATGTGACTGAAGGGTCAGCTTTCCCAATGAAGGAAAATTACTTTGAGAGCTAGAGGCCTGTTGCAGGACTTCCACTATTGTCATCCCGGGCTAGGAGAGTGTAAGAGTATTGTTGAAGATCTCAATCCACAGTCATGACAAGAAAGGCTGTACGATGAAGGCAAACCAATGTGTCCACTGAGATTCATGAAAAGACTGCAGTATCTGCAGGGTCACTATTCACAATGTTTCTCCATATACTGCAACCAAAGGCCTGGCCTGGCGAATGTGCTTTTAGCATTCAATGATATGTTATAGAAAGCCTGAAGATCCGAAAAAATACTTTATCAATGACAGTCGAACCAAATCGCACCTTCTGTGTGTTCTCTGCTTGATAGAATAGCCTGCCTGGTAATATTTCATGCGGAGGGCTCGGCTCTGTTTAAAGCCACTACCAGTGCTCGGACTGGAGCGGTCGTATCCCTCGTATTAGCGGCTTATCGATACCCCGGAGACCCATCAGCTGTCTTGGCCTCAGCAATGCTATCTTTATCCTTCAATGCTAAATATCACTGTATCTTCAATTCATCAATACACAACGTACCGCTCGACAACCGGTATTTACGTTATGTTCTCGCTATCTCGACCTCGAACACATGTAGTGGGGCCGAAGCCTCCTTGATCGGCCATTAACGCGTCATGGCGTGTGTCAATTTCGAATATCACCGATGTTGTCGGAATACTGATATATCACAACCATGGGGACACGGAGCTAGCACCATTTGGGACTAGCTCTGGTACCCCGCGGTACATATTCTCTCCTCCATAGA